>JAIPRL010000617.1:0-124770 GCA_025469235.1 Pemphigus obesinymphae
GTAGTTGTTTAACACTGAAGATGAGAACATTGTTTTCGAAATACGTATTTGTTAAATAAAAACAAATTCTTTTTGTAGAAACTGGGTATTTATTTATATTGATAAATAACTAATTTTCTATATAGCTCTTGCTCTATATTTTTTTTTGTATTAATCATCGACAATAAAAACCCTTCCTTCAGATGAAGTCTAGTTCACATGTATGGTTGGTGAACTTTAAAAAACCGCACATATTGAATGATGGAAATGATTGAAAATTCATTTAGCAGTTACGTTAAATTCGGTTCGGGGCTATCATGGCAAAATAAATTCCCGGTTAAACGAGAACCGACAAAAAAAAAAAAAAAAAAAAAAACCCAAAAAAACAATTTAATGATTTATTTTTGAAAACGACTCCGTCTATATATTGCCCTTTTCACCGAACACTAAAGGACTGTCGTTAAACGGGGCACTCCTTTAATAAAACGACCAGTAATTAGCGAATAACTCACCTGCAGTGGACGCGGGAGGGACAGCGTGGCTGTAGGCGCGTTACGGACCAGGGAAGGATTTAAGGGTCGTCGGTGGGTAACAATTAATAGCGGCCTCCGGACTGATCCCTTCCCCGCAAGACTTATGCCCTGACGGTGGCCGTCTTGTTTAACAATTAATCTACCGAGCAGTGTATAGTACACGATAGTATCGTTTATCTCGTTTGGTACGTCGTTTCATGTACATACAAACCAGAATAACTTTTATCTCCATTCTTATAGTGTTCTTAATCGTGTTTATGTGTATATTTGTACGTACGTGTGTGCGTGTCTACTGCCATTACGTAATTGTTTCCAATTTAGAACTTTGTTTGACCAGTGTGACGTTACTCGATATTAAGTCTCATACCTTATTCTCTCTCTCTTTCTATATATATATATATATATATATATATATATATTTATTTATTTATGACAAGGAGAGTGGAAAAAAGAAAGTGAAATTGACGGAAGATAGTGAACGAACACACGAGGATGGTCTTGAAATATTAAAGCTACCGGTGGGGGCGACAACATGTTAAAACGTGGAGAGGAAAATTGCGTAAGTCGTCCCTCCGGCTTGTTGATCTAATTGACTCGTTTTAATGGCTGTCAAAGGAAAAGGATTACGGTGACGGGCCTTTAAAGAACCCTTCTCATTTTCTCAAAATAAATTAGTTGGCAAAAGTTATCATGTCGAGCCCTCCAATAACGTGGCGATACGGCTCCACCGTGTTCTTGACTTTTTTATATTTTATATAGCGTATAATAATACACAGGTGTTTCGGTATCCTAAATGCAACTTCAGTAATATTTTAAGAAGATGTGTTATATCGCTGATTTTAAGTGGTAAATATATATGAAAACATACAAAATGGATTAAAAAATGAATTTATAGTCAAATAACTTAATAAAAAATGTATAGAGAACAATATTTAGGAAAAAAATCCTCATCATCCAGTTACGGTGAATTTTTAACCTTATGAATTGAATATTTAGTAAATAGCCAAATCTAGGTGTGATTGCTAATATGTTTTTATCAAAAATGCCATAATTAGTGTTTTATCTAAAACCACTTTATAATACCTAACAAATTTTTGGGTTTTTAAAAATAAAATATGTCGAGATTGCCCAAAAATAAAAAGTGGCACCGACACGAGATCTTTTTCAATCATTAGATTTTCATTTTTTTTAAGATGTTTATAAATCATCTATATGAAATATTTTCAAAACCAAGTATTTAACTAAGTTAAATTTATTTAAGATTGTATTCAATATTTACTAATGTTATTATTTAATTTCAAAACTCTTACCCGTGTGTATGTATGTGTGTTTCTTCATGTCGGATTTCTGATGAAACCGTTTTCCGCAAAACTGACACGGATACGGCCTCGTGTCGGAGTGGATAAGCAAGTGCGTCGATAGGGTGGACGACCTTTTGAACGTTTTACCGCATTGTTTGCACTCGAATAGCTTTTCCACGCTGTGCGCTGACCGCCGGCAACAGAGCCACCTGCAAGACAAATACCGTCCAGCCGAGTACAGTAAAATCCACGAATAAAATAAGAATATATTTAATGATTATAACAACTATCTGATAGCAGCAACGAAATAAAGACTGGATAATAACAACGATTTGGTTTATGAGATGAAGTATTTTATCAACAATAATTCGTATGTTTCCTATGAATAAAGCATGCGATGCGCGTCCGTGATAGTGATTTGGGCTTGTGATCAGACGTCAAAAATTATCCAAAAACACTCGGCACGACGGCATGCAAGTACATTTTTTTAAAACAAAGATAATTATTAGCATACACGAAAAAGTTTAATAATTTTTGTTCGGTCGTGAACCAATATCGACAAACATAATTTAACATGTTTTGGTATGCGTATCTTTTTCGGATGATAATGATGAACGGTTCTATATTAATTTGTAAATTCTATAATGAATCGAAGATACATTAAAAATAATTATTATTACTGGATCGAATATCGGTCATATTGTTTTATTGTAAGATGATAAACCGAATTAAGTGATCAGGACGATAATAATTTGTAGTTGAAGGGGCAAATCGTGTTAATAATCGTTGGATAGAGTAACGGAAGAGAGACACGCGACTAACCGGTGTTGGTTCAGGCTAATCTCGGCTCCGAACGATTTGTTGCACAACTCGCACGAGAACGGTCTCTTCCCGTTGTGAGACCTCCGGGAGTGTACCTCCAGACCATGCGATGTCGGGAACATCTTGTCACATTTAATGCACGAGTAAACATCACCAAACACCGAGCCCCTCATGAGCATGTGATGGTGACGAAGATGACCACCGGGGTCCGATGGCGGTACGGCGGTGAGTGGTTGATTGGAGGCTGGCGCGAACTGTTGCCGTAGCTTCATCATCTCTTCGGCTGAAGGATGGGGTATCATGCCACTAGACGTCGGCTGTCCAGGCGAATGGAAAGGATTTGACGACGCCGGTGAGGTCATGCCTACAGTCATAATGATACTATTACGTTCAGACTTCGGTAGCATTCCGAATACGTTTTAAATACTTTTTTTTTAAAAAAAAAATATTTAATACAGTATTTTGAATGTCTTTTAAAAGTATTTTATTCCTTGAAAAAAATAATACTCTTAAGGTTTCAGTTGTACGAGGGTTATCCCAAATCGTAAAACCGGTCCCGCACGACTCGTGAATTTGATGATCGGTCGGTAAACTTTACAGTTTATGTGGAACGTATTTAATCGTAAAGCATAACGAGTATTTTTGCTCTCGCAGTCATTTATGATTTTCCCCCGGTTGTCGGTAAATGCAGCACGAGTCAAACGAAAAATAATCGCATATATAATAGCAGAATAATCGGTGAATAAACGGTTCGTGTGGCAACGACATACTCGTCAGATAATAAATCGGCTATCATCCAAAATCATCATACTCGCCAAGTACATGATGAGTCGTGTTGGACCGGCTTTAGGTAAAATTTTGTTATTATATCGTCAACAAAGAAACGTAACAGGTTTACACATTTGTACCTTATTATACTACGAAGAAATTATCTTTAGTATAATTTAAGCTTAATAAAATTAGTTTCATTTTTACCGTATTCATACACATGTAGATAAAAATGGCTACTTTGATCACTGTTTATACAAAAGTGGAAGTGCGTGAAGTTATACGATTATTTCAGCTAAAAACTCAAATCATGTACAGATTTATAGAGAAATTCATCCTGAGTATGGCCAAGAAGCAATATCCACAAAATAAATGTCAATTTGGTGCTCAAATTCTGACGACGGCCGAGAATGCTTAGACGAAAGTACATTCGAACAATAAGACCGACCAGTAGTCGTACATATGACATAGTTGAAAGAGTTGACAAATTCTCGGCCGTCGTTGAAATTTGAACACTAGATTAACACTTGTATTATAGATATGGCAACTTGACCGTACACAGAAGAAATTTCTTTATGAGTCTGTTTAGGATTAAATGAAATAATTGTGTAACTGCATGCGTTTTCACTTTTGTGTAATTATTGATCAAAGTAGTCATTTTTACAAGTGTATGAATATGATAAGACTAAAACCAATTACGTACAGCGTAAGTCAAAATTACGCATTACGTAAGTCAAAATTGTTCAAACTTTTAACATTTTTATACCAACAAAATAATAAACAAATTTCTTTTTCCCTTAATTTTGGACAACCCTCGTATATTTAAGACATTTTTAAAATTATGTTTCCATCATATTTCAATATAAACTGTACTCAGCTCAGATTCTAAAATAAGTTCAACTCAAATACTCATTATTTAGGTACCTAAAGTTTAAGGTCGGTTAAGGAATAATATATTTACTACCTAATATTTTTGTTATTGAAATTTGATACATACCTATAGGTAATAAAAAGTGTTCTAAAAATAATTAGAATATATTTTTTTTTAAGTATTCGGAATATATATTCTAAATACTTTTAAAAATTATTTTACCCAAGTCTGATATTGCTTCGGTCGAAATCGAAAAATTTTACAATATTTTAAATAAATAATTGAATTTTGTTTCTCAAAATTATTATTCTGCTTAACCCAAAAGGTGTACAAAAATGTACCAATAGCGTATCTAAATTTGTTCTAGGTTTTTCAGTTTTTAAATTAATTTTCTATACGGTCGACAGATTAAAGGTCATTATTTCAATAGAGTTTGTTTCGTGTTCGTTAATCAATTTTACTGCTTCTTCACTGATATCACCATTACCAATTTTCCGACGCGAGTAAATTGGTATTTTCATTATTACTGATCATTTTTAGATTCTGAGCGGTATGACTGATGGTTTATTACAATTAAATAATAATTGTGTGAATTTTTCTATACGAAATAACTTTTCAACCAGAATCCAATCGTTGCTTATATACCCATTTTCCCATAAGAAATATAATCATAATAGTACTTTGAATAGGTAATTTAAGAAAAATTTATGAAATTGAAAGGTGCCAAAACAATATAAAAAGTAGTTGTAAAGCGTGAGGGTCAACAAAAGTATAATCACAAGGAAGATAATTTATTTACAATGTACGACTAGCCCAAGTTTAAAAATTTACCCTGAACTCGCTCAAGTTGGATCAAGTTACTAGTAGTATGTATATATTACTAGGTCATATAAAAGGTCCATACTCAAGTTTTTCCCTGGCAAATGCACAGTAAAGAGCCATTTAGTTAACTCTAACTTAATCGCAACACGTTTAATGAAACCTAGTGTCTAGACGTACAATATATAATTTCAATGTACAAGTTAGGACTTACATTGGTACTAAATACAAAACTTAGATCAGTTATAGATTTATCAAGGGAAAAGATTATTATTCCATCTATGTTGTACTCCAATCATACGATTTGTCTCGAAAAATTAATTTCGTGTTGTCTACAAACACCAGAAGGGGTGATTTTCACAACAGCCGATTTGAACAAAATATTAATAAGATGAAGTGCAGATGAGAAATACCTTGGGGTACACTTGATGTGGGTTATTAAAATATCGGAAGTGACGAAACGAGAAATGAACTAAGCCATGATAAAAGCGGTCCACCGAAGTTGATTTTACATAAAATACTAATAAGAATCATGTGCTCGACCCGGTCAATTGCTTTAGCATAGTCAGCGTAAATCTTATGTACCTAAGAGCGAACACCAATTGCGTGTAATTGTTGAATGACACGTGCTAAAACCACGTTGTTTATATATTAAGAATTGAATTGACAAACGATTGAATCTTACTAAACACAATAAACCCGTGTAGCTTGTACAATAATGGCCCTAATGGAAAAAAATATTAAACGCAATTCACCGAACGTCATAAAAAAACGTACCTGCGGTGGACAAAGGATGTACGAAAGCGGCCGCGGCCGCCGCCTGGACGGCGCCTAGGCTCAGATACAGCGAGCTGGTGAGCAGGTTGTGATTGCTGTCGGTGTGCGCGTCACCGTTGCCGTGCTCGGGTGATGCACCGGACGGCGTCAACATGTTGGCGGCCGAATAGAAGTGCGGGTGGAAGCTGAAGCCGGAGAAGTGTTTCTGGAGCAGCGTGTTGGCCGCGGACGGGTGCAGGTGCACTTCTTTCCTGGTGTCCTTGACCAGGTCCGGGAATTGGACGGCCGGGTAGAGCAGCGATCTCGTCACCGATATGGTCTCGGTGGCCATGGCCGGCTGCTGCTGTTGGTGGTGCTGATGGTGCGGATGTTGGTTGTACGGATGCCGGGTACGGGGCGCGTCCGGTTTGAGGAGCGCGCTGACGCTAAACGCCTCCGAGTTCTTTGCCGTCGTCACGGCCGGCTTGGTGGCTACCACCAGTACCGGTGGCGGCGGTGGCGGTGGTAGCGGACTGGTGCACTTGGTCACGTCGATGTCCGGCGACGCCAGCCGGCTCTCCACGTCCAGTTCGGACGACGCGGACGCCGACGACGGGCTCCTCAACGGCGACCATATCTTCGGGCACCGGATCTTCACCTCGCGCTCGTCGTCGTCGCGGCCCCCGTCTGCAACCGGTTCCGGTTCGTTCAGGCTCTTGGTGATGTTGTTATTATTGTTGGCCGCGTACGACGTGTCGTACATCGACCGGCTATCGTTGAATTTCTCCACCAGTCGGCTTATACCGAACTTTATACAATCTGAAAAACCAACACGATGGATTATCGATTAACGTATGTTTTGTCATTAGAAATATAGTATTACTATTTGTTTTCTGTTCACTGTAAAATGCACACAATTTAAATTTAATCGTTTGGTTTTACTGTAAAATCTTCTAAAAACGTTCATTATATTCGTATCAATGGGTGCCAAATAACAATAATTAATGATAGACGAAAATAATTTCGTCCTATATTTCGAAATCTTTGTAAAATGAAACGGACTTGATTTCAAATATTTAAAATTCAAAATCGGTTTTTCGTTAATTTGTTAACCTTCCTATGTCTATACATTTATTTATTTCTAATAATACATTACGTTCAAAATATGTGGTCTTATTTAGATTCCCCATAAAGCCATATTATTTAATAGCACTTAGTTTCGGATTAGTCATTGATATAATAACATTCGTACGATATGTTTGGAATACTTTAATTTTATATTTAAAATTTGTATTCGAATATTTAAAAGTTTTCTCCTAGACTAAGGCAAATCATGTAGTTGAAAGTTAATCTGAATTAACTATAATTAAATATTAACTCGATTAAGTTGAAAATTATGTTCGAATTTGAAACTAAATTTTAAGTTTTAATTAAGTTCAATAAAAAAATATGTTCTTCTGACCAGGCATGACTTCAAGGGAATCCCTCTCCAAGGCCTCGAGATATAAAAATCATTAATTAGTCTCTCAGTATATAGTTTTCAAGGCGTTTAATATTTACCATAAAATAATTGTAAAATTTCTGGTGTATTAATATATTATTTACTTGTGTTTAATTCTGACTGAACAAATTGGATTTTCGATAATTTGAAATTTATTTAACTGCAAAAATATTAAAATTAACTCTTTAATTTAAGTTAATTACTAATTATAATCTAATAAGTTGAAAACTCAATAATAACTTGAATTCAATTCTTAACGTGTTAATGTCAAGATTTGTTGAATAAAAATAATAAAAAAATAAAAAAATACTCAAGATAACTTGTATTTAATTTTTTCATCACCATCAATACAGTGATTTGAATGTAGTTCACACTACGTTAGGTTATTTAGAAAATTACATGGCATAAAAAAAAAATAACTTTAAATCAACAGATAGATATAGTAGGAAAAGTAGGAAATGAACTTAAACAAATTTAAAACAAAAAAGGACAAATACTTTATGAAAAATTTAAAACAATTTTTGGAATACCGGATATAGTACCTATTCTACAACAATACAATGCCTCGTGTAATATAAACTACGTCGATTTAAAGCAAGATACTTTTATTGTAAGCTACAAGCAATGTCCAATAACTAGTATCAATGTTGAACGCGTGTTTTCACAATTAAAATACATTTTAAGCGATAGAAGACACAATTTCACTGAAAAAATGTTAGAAATGTGCATGATATAGAAAATGTTAATAAAGTGTTGCTATAAGATTAAATTTTATATGCTGTATAATATTATTAATTATTTTTTCATTTTGTTTTGAAATTTAGATATGTACATGGTAGTAAATTTTACATGGTATTTAATATTATTCATTATTCATTATTTATTATTTTTTATTTTATTATTAAATTGTGCACGTTTTTGAATTTGAACTACACGTTTTTCAGATTTTAACTGCACAAAATTCCGGTCTTTAATTATAACCATTGAAAATAAATGTATAAAGGTAATATAAAAATATTAATTTATTTTACGATAGGTATGTGAGTATACGATTTATGGACTCCATGAAAAAATATTTCAAAGGTATTAAAAAACAATTAAAATAATTAATGTTTAAAATAGTTTTAATATTTTTAAAATTTTTTATTATACTTAATATTTCTGAAAAATGTCTTAATCGTTTATAAATGATTTCAATAATTACATTTTTATCCAAATTTTTGTTCTTTTTATTAACTTTATAGCGTTTACGATGAAATGACATTAGTGTCGTACTATGAATATCTGAATAACCAACAGCTATAGTATTCTTTTGTCAGACCATATGCCAATATTGTGATATTTAGAATATTTACATTACTCTAATATTGTTCTTATCCACTTAATCCACCCATATTTTATATTTTATTTTGTCCACTACGTAACACATTAAGGATGGTGAAATTTTTTTGTAATCTCAACTCAAAAAAAAAAAAAAAATATAGTTAAAATATATAAATAGTACCTAATAATAATAATAATAAAGAAATATATGATGAATATCATTTATTTATTTTTGACATGGAATAAAAACTATGGAAATTAAGTCGATAATAATTCAATAGGTATACTAAAGAACTTTATCACAATATCTACTATTTATAGCTCCGTCAGGACAATTTAAGTACATAAAATCGTACAAACCACAGATACATACACGATATGCATATATCTATATAAAGAAATAGTAAACTTTTATCGTATCAGTGTAGCTCAGATGTCCATTAAAAAAGGGAGAAATGTTTATGTGTATTGTTCATAGATAATAAAGAATGGATAGGTCATGTTGTCTTATCACACGTTCCCGAAAACCGACCCAAGATGCTTGCTTTTTTATATTCCATGAACGAATTTTTACTTCTATGATAAACAATAATACGAGAGAAACCACAGAGATATATATATATATATATATACCTAAATGTCTGTGAGAGAAACATAGATATTCGTAACATTCATATAATGTCATATAGATAACGGTATTAGCACATGATGATAAAAATGATTAACCTGACCAGTAACCGTAGTAACCATTGTGGTCTCTCTGGCACCATACGTTAAAATATGTATAGGAATGGCGTATATCCATTCTTTATTATCTATGGTATTGTTTGAAAATGACGCGGGCCTGTAGTGAATTGTTGTGGATATGACGATATATAGTTATTCCGCGACTGTGTGCATTTATTTTATCAATTGTGTATGTACTTACAACAGACCGTTGGTTTCGAACGATTTGTTTCTACTCTAAACGTTGTAAATTGATCATTTTTGAAAACATGAAAACTTAGTGTAAAGTTTGAATATCGTGACGATGAGAGTTTCCACTATTCACACATAATATAATATTGATATAGACTACAGTGATGTTGAAAAGTCACGTAATAATATCTATAGTTAGACAATATATATATATGTGTTATGACAAATTGGATTTTATGATTTACAATCGAACGTCATTCTTTTTTTTTTTTTTTTATTACAATATAACGTAATATAGCCATGTATGGTTTTTGAAGTTTATTGGTTCGGTTTTCTCCGAAAACTTCGTATTTTATCGATTCGTGCGCCTATGCGGTGTATAGGTATATATATATATATACAGAGGTATATATTATGTTCACAAAACGATAATTCGTATTCTACGTATATAGGTACATACACTGTGCTCGGGATATAATGAACATATACCAGGTATATACCAGGTATATATATATATATATAAATATAAATATATAGGCACGAGGAAATTAATGTTTCAGGTCACCGGCATAATAAACATAACTACCCCTGTTGTGCCAATATTTACTCGGCGTGGTTTCGCCCGGGGATGGACGACCGTGTGAGTTCGAGCGAGTCCGACGAATTATATAAAAAAAAAAAAAAAAAGGAAAAAAGGGTTGACAACAAAAAAAAAAAAAAAATTATACCCGCACCGAATTAGATATTATTATTTATAGGTTTGTTAGGTACCTGGGCCGACTGCGGGGAGAGACTGTCGCATGACCGCTAAGCAAATACTGCGACGCCGCCCCCGCACACGTTCTAAATTTTCCCCACTCGCCCCTCTTCCCCGGATATTGTACCGTGTGTCCGGATAAACAAACCGTCAATTTTTATCAGCACAGTTATTATTTACGACGCGTGTAATAAACCGTATGTTATTATAATATACGTATTATATATATATAGAACTGTGCCGGACTGCTGTATTGTGTTTGTCTTCACCATCACCCACCCGTACAAACTCGTGGCGATATATGAATTATTGTAAAAAAAAAAAAAATAAATAAATAAATAAAAACCCCTATAAAAAAGTCGTACTTTATCGTACTTTATCGTATTTTTTTTTTTTTTTTTTTTTTTATAATAATAAACTCCCACGTAGATATTATATTATGTAGTACATCGCAAATCGAACGCAATCGGTTAATCTCAGATTTCCACCGGAAATCTACGGATATCAATGTGTCCAAATTTTCGGACGTTTTGATTTAAAATTTTGGAAATTTAAATTTTACAAAATCCAAACTTACACGCCTCATTCGTTCGATAATGCGTATAATCTGTCAACGGAATATTACACGGTTCGCAGTCCAAAAAACCTCTTGTATATTATTATTATTATTATTTATTTGGTCGATCCGGAAAATAATTCAGTTATAAATTTAAAAAAATCGATTTGAACGTCGATAATATTTTAGAAACAGTTTTTTTTTCCATTAAAAACATTATGATTTAAATGTTTTTTGTAAGCTTATAATATTACGGCTAGATAAAAATAATACTGATAATACAGAATATTTACAAAAACTTTGAAATAAACGTTGTGTTCTAATAAAATATGGTAACGTTCTCTGCACTTGCCACTCGCATCATTCGGTCAGAGGATGGTTAAGACCTACATTCGTTGGGCATACAGGATTCTCATTTTGATGATGTTTTTAATAATTAAGCTAAAAATGATAACGATTGTCTTTGGTCTAAACTATGATGAGTCTTTTGTTGTATAATATGAAGCCCCAAAAACAGACGCATACTCCATTAATTACTGAAAAAGGAAATGACGTTTTGAACTACGTTGAAAACTTAAATTCTCGAGAGTTACGTTTAATAAAACTTCGTGAACACCCTACAATGATTAATATCGATGAGCTGGTGGTATAGTCTAAATCAGCATCGAAAAGAACACCTATATATTTTCTACATAACTTTATAGCTATAATACCAGAACCGTTAATTACGTATGACCGAGTATGTAATATAGATTGACATTTCTCAATATTCAATCCAATAGATTAGAGTCATGAGGCAACAGTGTTAAGTTCGTTATAAGTGCAGTCATTTGCGGTCCTAATTTTACGGTAAAGCTTTAATCATCTACAAATATAAAAAATTTGATTTTGGAAAACACTATTTTATATGGTTAACAAAAAATGGAAATAAGTGCCCACCTTTGAGGAATATTGAAACAAATATATTTGCGTTCTTAGGTATACTTTGAACCATTAAACTCTATCAGCTAAGTTTAATTTAAACTATGATAGGAGTGGCTCCCCGAAACCATATTTGTAGTGAATCTTCCCAAGGCTACAGTGATCGAATCGGTCGAACACTTTTGAAAAATCCGTATAGGTATACATATAACGTTAATTTGCTTATGATTTTCAATTTACGCCAAAAAAAAATTGTTAAAAGTTATAAGTTCCTAACAGCAGAGTGACCCGACCTGAACCGATCAGATTAGAATGATTAGATCGATTAGAACGGAGTATTATAATAACTATATTACGTAGTATTTAACACTATAGAACTACCTAATAATTAAAAAAATTTTGTTACATTACTTAGAAAACAAATTATCATATAATATTTAACATTGGACTATTTTATTCCCAGATTTCCAAATTGGAGTAAAAGAGCTAATTTTATACACCGATGGGAATATTAGTATCCATAGAATGTCTAAAAATCAACCAAAGTGTAAAACAAAGGGTAGATTTAACGTTATATACAAATGTCCTTGTAATGCCATCTAGGCCTAGAAATAACACATTTTTTAATGTCTCCTAACCGATTTAAATGTTTTAAATACTAAATATACAGTCACTTGGTAGAGAATATTGTGAAAAAGGAATTATGTAGTGATAATTAGATGATTACAGTACGATGAAACCGTTTAGAAACTGATTTATGTTCTGAGCTTTGTAAGCTACTAAAATTAAAAGATTATTATATTAGGGTTACTCTTACTCTTTGACTTAATTTTAACACGGTTTTCTGTATAATGTAGAAATATGTTATAACACATATTGGATTCAAATTTATAAGGCGCTCAAAGGTTAGAGAATATAAAATTTACATAAGAATTGTTTTAGAAAATTTTGTATAGTAAATAATTATTTTTAAAGTTCGATTTAACAAAGTTCGATGTTAATTTTACAAATTAGATTGTAGTATATCACTATGTATTGATTTTTTGATTAAGTAAAAGTAATTACACAATTATAAGTGATCAACCCAACAGTCAGGGGGATGCGGAATAAATAATAATGGGGATTAAATGGTTTTAGTGGAATATTCAGGATGGAATTTTTTGAACTTTAATTTAATTTCGAACGTTTATTTATTTTTTTTTAAAGTTGGATCCAACAAAAGTCTAAATTTTTCAAACTTTAAAAGTAAAATATTATTGTATATTAAAGCTAGGGAATGATTTATTCGGGTTTTGAATGTTGAATGAATAGGTGTTCACTGTTCAAATATGAAAATAAAAAATATATCACTAAAAAGTGAAAATATAATATTATGTAATTATAACCTATAACAAAACAAAAATAAGTATATCAAAGAAAAATTGTTTTCAGGGATAGTATGGGTTAATTCGGCTTTCAATCTTTGCTGTATATTCAAAATCTAATTTATCTAGTAAATAAAAGTCTTGAAATATTAAAAATTACACTAATCCTCGACTGTTTTAAGCATTCACGTATGGTAAAATCTACGAGTTCGTACTTTAATTTTGACCATACTCGCAGATAACCTCGACATAAGTATAATTTAATGACATTTTTAGTCCTTTAAAATCATTAAAATGTATATGTCTATATGTTTATATTCGATTTACTTCAGAAGATATCCGAAGGTCTACGATACCAAAATAAAACTACAACATGTTTTTAAATTTAATGTATGCTCATGATTGTAAAAATTATATGCAGTATATAATCAAGTCAAAATACACAAAACGCGAGACGACAAATTAATTGGAATTTCCTGGTTTATATTAAAATATACGCATTAACTTTATGATCGATAGAGTTAGCGAATAAGCAAATTTAAATATCGAAAGAGAGTAGTAAAATGAGAAATGTCATAACAATATTATACTAAATACAATTATTATATATAAAAATAAAGACAATTAAATATATTTGTTTGTGTATTATTTAAACAAAAAAACATGATTTAAAATTAAACAATTTGAAAAAATTGTATTAACATTTTTGAATTTTTATAATAACTCACTTTGTACTTTTATATTTTTGAGCGCAAATCGACAGAACGTTTTGGTGAAATATTCTCTGCATATCTATAAAAAATTTTCAGTAAATCAAACGAGAAATTTTTAAATTCTCAGACTATTGACGTGTTCACAATAAACGATGGAGTTTTCAGAATTATAGAAGATATCTAAATTATATTAATTTTTTTGAACAGCATGTCAATATTAAAATATTCAGCTATTTTATGATAAACCGTATTTATTTATTTTTTGTATAGCACTTAAACACTGCAAATATTTTTATGCAAAACGTACTCATAATATCTCAATGTACCTATATTGTGTTTTTTATTTTGTTAATCTTGTCAACAATTATCCAGGACAAGCCTTAGTTTTTTTTTGAAAATCTTATCTTAATATTTATTTACCATTTTTGTTGAGTAATATTTGTTTAAAGATAGTTTCAACTTGAATTTTCATCATATTAATGTATTTTAAATGTGTTGATTATTCGGATGTTGATTTTTTACCACATAATATGGGGATTTTTAGTTACAATAATAATCAGTTGAACAAAAATGCAATATGAAAATATCTTGTGGATAGGTCTTTAGCTCAAAAATCACGAATTTCAGTATTTTTAAAACTACGTCTTAGATAAAATCAACACACAATCGTTGAAATAAACATCAAAAAATCATCTGAACTTATAGCACTGACAGTTAGGTTTGACCACTTTAAACAAACATATTACAATTTTGATGTCTATATTAGCTCTACTTAACTTCATTAATCAGCCAAACGTGTTCACAATAATTTTCGTGTAAATTGTCGATAACGACCAATAAACGTGCTATGGCTCTATCGGTTATGTTAGCTAATCGTTTACGTGCAAATAACACATGCCTATAGGTAATGATTTTTCGTCGGTGTAGATTCGGTTAACAATATTCAGTCATCACATTACAAATTACGACAGAAAAAAACAAAAACAAATCCTCGTGCGATATGACTATTTGTACGGAAACCGTATAAACAAATAATATTTACAAAAACATCGAGCACGATATTGTCTGAAGATATAGACTCAAGCATATGAGTTATGGAATAGAAAACAAGTACAAGTGATCGTCTCGGAGAAAACAACAGGATAGGTGAAGTCAAATACCGATTTCTGAGT
This sequence comes from Pemphigus obesinymphae, assembly GCA_025469235.1. Lineage (NCBI taxonomy): Eukaryota > Metazoa > Arthropoda > Insecta > Hemiptera > Aphididae > Pemphigus > Pemphigus obesinymphae. Next base: position 15,075 of record JAIPRL010000617.1, read on the forward strand.
AAAATCGACTGTCTATGTTTATGATAACAGTGTTACGATGATAACGTATAGTTTCGCGCAATTGTTTGTTGAAATAAAACGTTTACGTCACTCTCCTTTGTCGGCAGCACATGTAGAGTTAAAATGTGTGTGTACCTACTATAATCGATTGTCGTTCGATTGCCGTTCGATTGGCAGAGGTATGGGTATATAATAATATATAAACGCATAAGTGTCAAGTCCTTATAAAATGATTGCCAAACGAAACGACTACGATGATATTTTAATCTTCGAGGTCCTTTGTTATTTTTCCATGAAATGATGCATTTTTTTTTTTTGTTCTCGTTTGAAACGATGAATATTTTATTATGAAAACTGGCGAACGCTGTTAGATATTTATTCGACGTCGTTATCAACGATATAGCAAAAACCGAAGGAAATTTTACAGTTTATATATTTTCGTTTTGAATAATGTACAGGCAAGAAAAACGAAAATCATGAATTTAACGTTTTCAACTGAAACGTCTTGTGCGGAGAGATTTTTACCAGACTAAATCGTGTTGTTGTGCCGAATATACGGTTTATATATTCCATAGAATTTTCTCAGTAATTTAAAATGTTTTCTTGTAAAATTGTTCGCGCCCTGACAAAAATATAGTAACGATAAAATACCTGAACTTTGAAAAAAAATAATCAAAAATAAGTGGGAATTATAATACTTATTTAAATCGGTGGGATTAGAATTCAATTTTTATTTTTACAGATTTCTAATCAAATTATTGTATAATTTTTATTTTTATAAGTTTGATTTCAAAATTTTCTCGATTTTCAATACGAGAAAGTAAATTTTATTTTAAAGATGTAGCAGCTATACATAAAACACTAGAAAATGTTAATTTTGTAATATATTTTTGCCTTTGTCATTCTTGGATATTTTCAAGTTCATAAAAGGAGAAATAAGAATTAATACTTTCAATAAAATTATATAAATAGGTACATAAAAAGCAAAAATAATTAAATATTAGTTATAAATTATTAAATATAAATAATGAGAGGACCATTCAATATTAATAATATTTGTATTTTATATGAATAATTAATAATATTACTTTTAATATAATATATTTTAATATTTTTCTATTGACATATTTTATTTAATTTTTCTAAAAATTTTCTTTTATATAAAACTCCTTGAAAATCGGGCATTAAATATCCTCTTAGGATTTTAATATATATATATAGTTTACCAATATTTTTTTTTACCCTATTATTTTGTTTTATTCGGTCTACACTGTACATAATATTTTTATATTGTTGAATTAGAAAATAATCTCATTGAATACGTTTGAAAAAAGTAGGTAATCATAAAATGAAATTGAAAATGTTATATGATTAATAATTTTTTCCAATAGAAATATGCTTTTTGAAAATATTTTTTGAAAACTGTGTTTTGAATATTTAGCTCAGAAAATATTTTATTTTATTTTATGTAATAATAATCCACTTGGCCAATAAATTGTATAAGATAATTTATCCAGAGTTGTTATAAATTACTAGACATTAAACCATTAAAATGAAAAATCATCAAAAATTGCGTTTTAGTTAATTGGATTTCCAAATCAGAATCATAAATTCACAAAACCGATCATTTTTAAAATCAAAATTATAACTAGAAAATAAAATATTAATAAATAATTTTAAACCTTAAAATATTATTATTCGGTAGGTATATATAAGTCTATTATACCACTTTATATCTTATACCAAATAATATTCTCCATTCGTCCTGCAGTATTATACAATTACCATTAGACTTGTATGCGATGTACTTATATAAAGTTATGTAAGCTAAGTAGAAAATCCAGACATTATATAATAATTTATATAATGTATAATATCGGCAATCATATTCACTTAAACATTATTTACATAGACATTTTATTACAGTAGGTATCAAATTAATTGCAGACATTATTCTTATTTTTTAATAATTAAACACTAAAAGATAATACACATATAAATAAAATACAAATTCAATCACAATAATTCGTAAAAGTACTTCATTATTGTTTCGAGGTGTAAAAAGAATAAACACGGTTTAAATAAAAGCAAGAAAATTATGGTTTTATATATAAGAGTACAAAATCGAGTTCATTGTATTGATTTTTAGATTTTGAGTGGACCAAATGGTTTTAAAATTATATTTATATTTTATTTTACTGAAAACAACTTTTGGACCAGAAAATTTGATCCTTCAATTTTAATATTACATCTTTATCCATTTTTTAATTGAAAATTTTATCAGAATGGTAATTTTACTACTTTTTCGACAAACGCGTTAGGTAAAATGACCAAAAACGTATGTGGAAACACAATTTCGTCAAAATTGATTGTAGTTATTTATTATACCGTGAAACTAATAATTATACAGTTTTAATATTTACACTGAGCATATAATTTATTACTTTATTGACTTAATAACATTTTAAAAGTTGTTTTTCAATTTTAAGCTATTTAAATAAATTATATTATTTAATATTTTTAAGATTTTTAAGGACTAAAGCAGGTGATTTTAGGTTTTTAAAATGTAATACTGGGTTAAATTTACATTGCTCTAATCCTCTATTTATATTCAAAAAATGCCAAAAATTATGACATATATTACGTATTTATGTACGTATATACGGTATTATACAGCTATTACATATTTTTTGTCAACATTTATTATTTTAATATAATATGTCCTCGTAATTCCAATAAACAAATTAATCCAATTACTTGAAACTTTTACGGACTAGATAAATATTTTACTATTATATGTACGAATTATTATTTTTTACAAACAATTTTTCAAATTTCTTTTGACAGTAACTGTAATGTATATTACACCGAGCATCACACAGAATTCTTTTATCGGAATAAATTATTTATCATTGCATACAAATCCAATGCGTCTACAATTTATGGTACCCTATTCAACAAGTGAAGTCATATCATACTATACTGATTAAATTTTCTAAATACCAACATCGAAATCTTTGTAAAAAAGACATTTAAAAACATTCATTTTTATCTTGGGAAAAATGGTTTTAAAACCTAAAATAGTTATATTGATATTAATTTTGGAAAACACATCGATAGGTTATAAACTTATAAGTCATGTATATTGTACCTTTGAATTTACCAAATATACATTTTTATCTATATATTGGTAAATACGTATAATTTACTTTTCATGACTAATATCGTAATTATTTAAGTGATCGATACTACTGAAAATTTTCGCAACTTCACTCAATCTATCGAAATCAATCGTTCGATTTATTGATTTACAATTATTAGACAGTTGTTATAATATATTGTATTGATGTATACTCGTAATATAGTATTATTACACTGTTGTAAACTAAAATCTTTTACGATTGTTGGCACCTATCATGTGCACTCCTCCCGGACCATAAATAACGACACGTTAAAATATATGAGATTATTTTTTTATGACAGATGTGTGCAAACAAGAACAACGTTACTCTATCGGGTAATTTTTTACAACACAATTTTGTACAATAAAACCATAAAATTTAAACGATTTAGAACTCACGTTCTCCATCCACCGCGTTTTCACAAATCGAACAGCAAACAATTTCGACGATCATAGAATAGTATAAGTACTAAAAGTAGTGCCTATATGTCTGATAAAAAATTAACGACTTACAGAAATTGAGAAATACGACTATTATTTGAATATTCATAAATTCCAAATATTTATTTTATAATCTATATAATATATTTTGTTCAAATAAAATTGGAAATAGAAAAAAAAAAAAAATCAAATTTTTGGTCCCGAAAAAAAGGTTTAAGTCATCTGATATTGTAGTAGTTTATTTTACTAACTGTTTGGTCTAAATGGCCTAAGTTTATGTTTATTTTAACCTATCTTATAATTGTAATAAAAATATTAACCAATATAAGCCAGTATTATATGTATTTTGATTGGTAAAAAAGCATAAATCTTAGGTACAATATAGACTTAAGTTATTTTATCGAAATATTTAATTAGTTTATATTGGTATATTGAGGTCATTTGACTATTTGAGTAGTTACCTATACCAGAGAATATTGAAATTAATATTGTTTTAATCCATTAAATTTAATTAATTCAATATTGACTTCATCCACTTTTTCTCTAGGACAAAATATTTATAGCTTATAAGTTATAGTATCTACCAACAGTTAATAGACGATATGCTTTTTTCTATTACATGCTAATCTTAAGGATTCAGAACCAATAGATAAAAAATTGTACCATATTTTGAAAAAAAAATACTTTAGTTATGTACCTAATAATTATAAATTTTTATGGGTTTTATATTTAAATTAGCATAAACAAATGATGTACATTATTATCGAGTGAATTACGGATACACAAAATATCTTAAAACCATATAAAGATATCGATATTAGAAATTTAAAAATTATCTCTTGAGCAAATTGAAAAATCTGAGTCAGAACCTATTGGTTCTAATCCTTCACATTGGATAATATTATCATAATTTACCATGCATTTTGAGTTTATATACAGATACAATTAAATTTAAAAAGTCTTTGTCAGCACTCTGTATATTGTACATTTTTACTATAAGTACTGTATGTACGAATTATACTGTATACTTATACACTTTAGTGACACCAGCGTCATGTATCATTAATGTTCATATAAGGAACAATGTGGTAGTAATAGATATTAGCGTAAATCCTCTAGTCTGAAATTTTAAAAGACTCAAAGTATCACGAAAGCATACCGTGTAAAAATACAATTTTTCATTTATTATTATAATCCACAGGTCTTACTGTACACACAATAAATAACTATATTCAACCAGATAAATCAAACATTTGGTTCAATTATTATTGTTTAACTTAATTTTCACATAACATACATTTTTCTGATATTTAACAATGCATTATAGTCTTTTCGAATTCCCTTGTTATTATGAGCTCGAGTTTAAATATATTTGCATATTTTTTTTGGAATATTTCAGCACACGACGCCTTCCAAGCTACAATTGTATTTTCGCTGATACTATTATAATATTATTCATATTATTCTAATAACAAACTTTTATGTTTTTTTTTTGAGGAGGGGGGTTGTGTGTATTTTTTAAATATTTTTTGGGCATTTTTTTAGATTATATTTTGTATTATATTCTACTATTTTTCATTAAGTAACTCATTTTATAAGAATAGTAATTATAATTTATACCTAACAGTAACTCCAAGTTGATTTTAATTTTTGTTCTATGTAACTTGTTCTTTGTAATTATATGAAAAATAAACCTATTCAGCGGTTGATGTTAATGAACAATGAAGATCCATCGCTTGATATATAATTTGCATTCAAATCATTTTTCAAGTAATAATTTTAATAAAAATAAATATATATATATATTCTATCCATGTGTAAGTATTCAAATTCCTCCTAAATGACTTGACCAATTTTAATATAAACATTTGTGTTTGCTAAAGTCTGTCCTTGGATGGTTTGTATTCACAATTGGACCCAGTAGGTGGCGCTGAAATCGGGTTCTAGGACATTTTTTTTTTAAATTTTCGTCAAAATTTTTTTTTTATGTTTTATGTTTTACCTATACAGAAAATTTTCCATAAAGTTTAAAAAAATATTTAAAACAAAACAATCTAGCCCGGGCGAATAATTCAGCTAGTATATATAATTAAAATTAATGTATACTATAAAATAAGAATATGTGCTGAGAGTATTTAAAAAAAAAAATAAAATCTAAAATAATAACTAGTTTCGACCGTAAGTCTTCATCAGGTTACTACAATTAGTCAATATTTCAATAATATTTAAGTGGGTTAGTATTTATAATCAGCTAATGTTATATACTGACTAAAATCCATTATATTATATTATAAGAGTACTTTTACGTATTTTCTGAAAAATTATTATAAATCGAAATTTTCTACATAATATCAATTGTATTAGAGAACTTACGTTATATATTATAGAGAAGGGACCAAAACAAATTTTACGTAATTCTGCACTCGTTTTCAAGTGATTAATTAATGCACGGCGACAAGTCACCGTGTGAATGATTTACATATCGCATTCATGTTATTGATAAATCAGTGGAAAGGACGAATCAATTCAATTGCGAAAAATCAAGTGTGAATACTCGAGTGTCCGAAACTTATTATAATGTATCTGACGTATTAAACACGCTAATTCCTCAAAACGAAAATCATTTATCCCACTTAATAGTTTAATATAATAAATCACAACGAATAACAATATATACATGTTATATACCTAAATTGAAAAAAAAATTAAATATAAAACCTAACCGTGGTTTGATATATTAATGCATGGTAATTAAGTCGACGATAATACGACAGATAAGAATAGAAATTATGGATGGTATATACATAGAGGTATACAAAGCATTTGGAATTTGATCCCATTTAACAAATTAGAAAGTAAAAAATGAAATATTTTCTGTCGTTATTTAGAAGTAAAATATTTTCAAGCCTAAGAATTTATTAACCATTAACAAAATATAATCGAACGATTATTATTAATATCATTACTCTTAATTTAAAATAAAAAAATTATACGCCTTACGTTTTAAAGTATTATATATAAATAAATATAAATCCAAATGATAAAAAGCAGTGCCGAGAGAATTACCCAGAGTATAAGTACCTATATTGGATTTTGGTATACAATTTATTGCTTTTTTGTTACCCAATGATGGATTTTTGCTGATACCGAAAAATACTAATTAAAATAAAAAAAAAAAAAATTTAGTTGGCTGCCTTTCGGCTAGGATATTAGTACCTAATGGATCTATGAACTTTTAAAGCAATAATAATAACCATTGATTTTTATAAAACGATTAATATTGGAGCTCAGTGTAATATAAGTACATATTATTATAATAAATATATCTATAAAAATGTAATTCTTAAATATTGTATGACGTTATCGTATATAATATTAACAATTAAATAATATATAGTAATCTTAGAAACTTAATTTGTTATTATACTATGTAGAAACATTTCTCATTATAAAAGGTAGTTTTCTTTTACGCTTAAGTAAACAACTGGACAAATCAACTTTTGGAAAGTAGATTTTCGAACTTTAAAAAAAACAACGTGAAATAATTCCTTTAATTTTTACTCTCATATATTTCCTGAATGTATAATCTTGTAAAATAATTGAACCCTAAGAAAATAAAATTAAGAAAACAAAAATAATGTAGGCAGGAACATAATATTTTAATAAATTTTGACTGCAATTGAAAGAATATGTACATAAATATTGTACCATAATTCTTACTTTTAATTTAAAACCTTTGACAAAAATATTTTTATAATTGCATATTAAGAGAATGCCACACCACTGTGTTTCCGCGGGAGATGAACGTTTCTAGAAAACTAAATTATTTTAGGGTACAACTTCTATAAAAATGTAGATAAGATGATCTACATTTTTACATGCGTGGTTTGCAATAAAGTTATTATTAGTCGAGTTAAACTTAAAGAATAAACAAATTTCGAAAAATTCAGTCTTTTAACTCGACTTAAAAGTATTTGATCGAAAATCGCTTATGTAAGAATTTAGATTATTTTACGATGAAATGTGTATATATGTTATCAAATGCTAAAACTACTCAGTTTCTTAGAAACGTACATCTCCCGAAATACTTTTTGCCTCGTTTTCAATAATTATTTATTAATAAAATATGTTACTGGTATAGGACAATTTTTCGATCGTGAGATTTCCCCTTTTCTAAATATTTTCTTAAAATTTCCTATGCAAATCATATATATTTTTGTATAATTTTTTGAAAGAGGACGGTAATACTGCAAGGGGTTTTTATTTGGATTGAAAAGTTTGGATGGGAAACGACAACCGTTTCCAATGAACAAAACGCGTGCTTTCTCTAAGCGTCAAATGTTGCTGAAACTCGAATTGATCACAGTGGTTCCAACCCACAGCGAGTATATTACCGATTATTATTATTGTTTGTAAACGGTCAAAACATCCGAATGATCTAGGGATGCACTTGATGAAGACGATATTATAATATTGTACGATACCGAAAGACGGATTTCTATAAAATGATAGTACCTTATCATGTTACTATAACTACATCGCGGTCGTATTGTTTTCGGGGTTATACGGACTTGTCGGACATTTGTCACCGTCAACCTTTAAGGCCGGCGACAATCGCCATGAAACCGTTACACACGCACACACACACACACACACACACATATATGTATGTATGTATAAACTTACGACTGCGAGAATAATTTGTAATTAGGCTTTTGTGCGCGAAAAGGCCCATGATTAATTGTAGTCGTTGCAAACCCTATATTTTGCGACGGATATCCGAATCGATTCGATAACAATACAACGTTATTGCACGCCCTCTCCAAGGAGACTCCTGCTCAAATTAGGCATATGTATGTACAGCGAACACATATATAAATTATATCGAAACGTATATATATATATATATATATACTGTGAATAATCTTACTCATTGGCAATTTGTCCGGGAGGAGATACATATATATACGTACATGGGGAGCGAGTGACCCAGAAAACATCTGTTTCGAAAATCGCGACCGTGTATGTTCATCGTTTTGTTCGCGCGCGTCCCTTTTTTTCTTTTTTTTTTTTTTTTTTTCCAGTATTTTTCTTTCGTCCTCCGCCTTCGGACCCGAATCACAAAGACCACGCGGGGGCGATTTGTTGTATCAAATCTAAAAAGGGTATATATGTTCATATTATACAATAAAGGGTTCGTATACGGTATACATAATATATATATACGTACACTATATACTCGACTCGGTATTTAACCCGAGAGGTAATGATCTAGAAAGGCTTTAAATGAATATTCTCCGCGTATATATTCTCCTGTGGCCGTTTATTATATTTTCTTTACGTCCCCTCCCCCCTGCCGTTTAATGATATTTAAATTGTCCTCGAATATATATATATATGGTAATAGCAATAATAATAATAATAATAATAATATACTATATACGTTCGATTATAACGTTATATAATACACTGAAACGCCCCTTGGCAAAATATAAGATCAAACGGTGGAAAAAGCACGTGCGTTAATAAATAATAATAATAATAGTAATATATATATATATATATATATGTACATGCGGTGTTGGCCGAGATCCTTTTATATTGACGGTCCTCCCGGGCCATTAGCTGCCATTCCGCCGCGGACGAGCTTTTAATTTTCGTCCTCGTATAATATTATAATCCCTTAAACGGCGTACGCGCCCGCGTAATTGGAATTCCATTGTGGTAAATCCCTATAATATATTATTATCAATTATGGATTTCGTTTTTATATGTATATAATATACATTATCCTTCTTTCGAACGTATAACATAATCCTTTGTCACGTACCGTGGTCGTGCGCAAAACGCGAATTCATATATTACTGTCGTCATGATTAGAACTAGAAATCGAGCGCGGGGCGTCCCATATCGGTTCTCGCCGTCATCATGCCCTCTCGCCCCCTCGTCGCTCTCTCGTAAAATATTGCTCTCGAATAACTGTATAAGTGATGGCAAAATTTTCATTTTACGACGGCGTTCGTGCGTAATACCTACATATTATTATTTCTATTTTATACTACAATAAACGTGTGTGTGTGTGTGTGTGTATATATTTCTGTGTGTGTGTGTGTATGTGTGTGTGTGTGTGTATTGAAACAAAATTCAAGTATCATAAAATATTCACTCGCCGAGGATCACAAACCGGCCATTACAATAAAAAACGAGTGTAATGATATTATATATTATATTATATCCATCGTAAAAAATAATCGCCGGCTTAACTTCGAGTCGGACACGTCACCAAAAGCGTCACAACAACAATAATAATAATAATAATAATAATAATATATCGTGTGGGCGAATGGTTCGGTTTATTGCAGAACAGTAGTAGGTGTCTCTATTACGACGGTTAATCCAACAACATTTCAAATGACGCAGTGCAAAATGTTTCTATGTACGATGTTATGATTGTTTTACAGGCAATATATATAAATCAGAACCATCGGCGTCTTTTGCGTTAGGTACATTCATATTGTGTGTACAGTGTCTGGAAATAATAACGCGTTAAATTTTTTTCCACCTACCTGTGGGCGCGTTCATTTAAAAGGCGTTCCGTTTCTGTACGAACCTCGAACGATATTACATCCTTCGTTTTACGTCAATAATTTTAAATTTGATATTTCACAAAGTATGTATTTATTTTGAAAATTCATTCATCATTCATTGGACATTTGGAAATCGCTAATCAGACGTCACAAATTATCGATAATAATAATAAACTATAAGATAAAAATACAATTGAATATATTAAATGTAACAGTAATTTAAATATAGAAGTGCAATAAGTTATAAACCACATTAGGTATATGTACCTACTTATATTCTGTGTTATGGGGGTAGTTTAATTTTGACGTACAGATTACAAAGTACGATGGATTTATCCTTCCACGTACGTATGTCGTAAAACAACATTCTATGTATATAGTAGACGTTGCAGTAAGTCGTTGGCGCCAAACCCCTGTTTTCTTAATTATAATAATAATATTTTTCATTTTTACAGTACGAGTTATTTTGCACTTTTTGATAAATTTTAATCTTTATCTTGAGGTTTACCGAATTAACGAAAAAAATCATATTATCAAACTATTGCGATTGATAATCACGGTAAATAGAAAGTTATGTAGCAATCAGTTTTTAGGGGAGAGAAGTGGAATGAACGTGTTCACTTTTTAATAGAATGGGAACGTGAATGCTTTTCATATATTTTAATGAACGTTTCAGATACTGAATTTATATATGACTTCAATATAATTATTTCGATTGTTTTTAAGTACAATGTGGTAGTTGTACTTATTTAATCTCCAAAATAAGTGCAAATTACTTTTTCGAAGGTCGTTATATAGAATTCATGGTATAAATATTCAATGTTAGCAATTTATCGCAATTGATTATATTTCTTCATTTCGACTAAAACAGTGAAACCCAATGCCGATTAACGCTTAGGTGAATTAATATTTTATTCACAATCACTATTTCCTATTCAATTATATTTTATGAAGTCTTTATTTGACAATTAAGGTGTTTTCAGTTATAGCGTATCTAGTGAAAGTATAGTACTGATTTAAAAGACCTCTTGCTTCTACGGTTTCCTGTGTTTTGATTTTGTTGAATATTGAAACAATTTTTTAAATATTTGAAACCCTATATTATAATAAGCGGAATCGAGAAATTTTCTCATTGAAAAATAATCTGAAGACAACTTTTTGCCCACACCAAAAGTAAATACAAAAATATTCTTACCAAACCCAAAAAAGTATAGATTTAGAAATCTGACTGTGACATCTGTGCCCTTCCCTGAAATTTAACCGGTGAAGGGTTTACTCGAATTATCCGTAATTATATACAGTATTTGACGAGTTGAGTAATATTTGTTGAATTATTATTTTCGTGATAAAGATTCGATTGTTAAGTGAATTGTTGTGATAAAATGAATACCATGAAGTTAATAATTTTTTATTTTTTAAATTTGAGGTTATTGTAATTAAAAATTACAGGCTTATTTACAATTAATGAGTTTGTGATTAGCTAATACATATCTTCCATTTATGACCATATATGAAAAAAATAAGGAAGACCGAATATTTAAGTACATTAATCAAACAGTATAATATATGTTATTAGCTTTCAATTGATATCTCATTTAGTTTATTTAAATATATTTTTTACTCGTAATTAATATAAACATACAAAATAGTGTACTGTGAGTATGTTGGCATATAAAAGTTTTAAATAGCAAAAGCTAGATCTATTCTCTCCGGGTACGCCAGTGCAGGTAACATTGTCGTCACATAAGAATACCATATATTATTGTTATTATTTTATGACACGTTTCCTGTACTGGTGAATCGTGGTGCACGCGCATATTCCGACCAGGTTCACTTAAAAATTGAACTCGTAAACAATGAACTCGTTCACGACTTCACGTTCACGTTCGAATGTATTTAACAATAAGACGTTAACGTTCACGTTGCTTAAAAAGTTGAACGCTTTTATATGTTCGTTCATTTTAATTAATTAATTATTAACAAAATATACACTTTTCTTATGTATTTACCAAAACATTGCCGATTCATAGAAACTATCGTTTTCATTTTATAGCGTTCCGGAGAAAATTTGATTTTTAAGTATTATATTCAAATCCACCAAGGTTTGTAGCAAAATTTTATTAAATTTTAATTAATACACTCGAACGGCCCCACAAAATCGTTCGAATTTCTTGAAAATACGAACGCCGTTCACGTTATATTTGACAGAAACGAGTGCCGTTCACAAAATATGAACGTGAACGCATGAAAATCGTTCATTCCAAACACTGATTACGATTGTGTTTTGTCGACGGGCTGTGCACGTGCGCTCGGTGTGTAATCAAAGACGTCGCGGTAAAGTGCATCATATTATAATATATTCGCCGAGGAGGGAAAAAGAGTGTGAGAGAGGGCGGGAGAGCGTGAGACGTTGAAACGCGAAACGGTATCTCGCGGGGGCAAACGCGTCCGATTTAATTAGTTTCAATCTGAGAATCATAATAATTTATACGCGCTTTTTCGCACAGGTCCGCGTGTAAAACTATAATAATAATAATAATAATAATAATAATAATAATAATGTATTAAATATGCAGATCAGCATTCATCCGAGTTACATCCTCGTCGTCCACGTCCCCCTGCATCTGTATCCACGAGAGTGCGAACCGCGGTAGGAATATATTACATAAAATTGATTCGAAAAGGGACGAAACTGGAATCTCGGGACCCCCGAGACGATCCCTATATATATATATATATATATAATGTATATATGTATATTTATAATATATATATATAATATATATATATACGCATTGCATTTATATATACGACGAAAAATGGCGCGGAATACCCGATAGTAATTACACCACTCGGGCCGAGTAGAGTATATAAATGAACTCGCCCGCCTACCGCCCCAGCCTCCGAGTCCGTCCGTCCGCGCCGTTTAATTACAAATACCAGTCGTGGTTCGTGGCCTTGGCGTGCACATTTGCACCGGTGGCGGTATGTCATTATACCAGACCCCGGACCCTCCGCACCCAACGCTAAACTTTCCGGCGCAAATCGTTTTTTTTTTCCCGCCCCTCTTCCTCTCGGCCACGATCTCTGTCCGAATGGATTATTATTATTATTATTATTATTATTATTATTATTATTATAATTTTATACCATGCGCGTTATAACATTACATATGGAATATCCGAAATTATTTCCTACTGCATAACGTATAATAATAATATGATGACTGCCGAGCACAATCAGCCGATTTGTTATCGTCGCTATTCGAAGTGCCCGGCTGCACTTGGACGAACGGATTATATGTCACGGACTATCGCTTTAAAATATTCAGGGTGCCTACATATTCCGTAGTGTCCAAAATGGATGTGTAGGATCGTGGAACAATCAAATCTATTTGCGAAAACGAGTATGGGTTGTCCGTGGTCTAGACAGGAGCACGTCAAACAAAAATTGTATTTAATTAGAAAAAGGGTTTTTTTAGATTAAGTAACATTGAAGTCACAAAACTGTTATACGTTTGGTGTAAGGGGGGGTCCGCTGTAAGGATTCCCGGGTCAATCGCTCTGGCATAAACGTGGGGCGGGTGTACGTCCTCAGGATAGATATTTACAAATATTATCTACGAATATGAGTATTAAGGCAACATTATTATAATTCCCGCATTCTCTTTATAAACCGTTATTAGGCACATTAAATGTGAGTAAACTTGTTATCTGTAGAAACATACTTGATTTGAAATTCTTATTTAGATTAGTAAATGGATACATTGACTGTCCAGAATTGCTTAGTTTTATCAATTTTTATGTCCCTCAAAGATTAACTAGGTCTAATTTTACTCTTCAAAATCATTTGCACAGATATAACTATATCATAAATGCACCTTTAAATAGATCCACTAGATTAGCTAATCATGTCCAAATTGATTTTTTTAATTTTAATTCTATTAAGTCTTTTAAAAATTATATAACTAGATATTATCAGTAATTGCATTTATGTTTCTTTATACTCATAAATTATTGTATTTTATTATTTTTCTACTATTTATCTTATGAAATACTTGTTACTTTTTATTATAATTATTTACTTATCCCATCTATGTATCACTTATATTTACAACATGTATTGGGCTTTAGTCCGTTTAAATAACAATAAATAAATAAATAAATTCCTGTTTGTCTATTAGGCATATCACTTTTCTGTGATCTAAGTATTCTAAACAAAATAATGTGGAATTTAGGTGAGAATATAGTTCGAGTTAGGACATCAGCTACTACAAATTTTGACAAGAATAAAATGTATACCTCTTGAAGTATAAAGGTTTAGTTAAATTAATTATCGGAAGAAGTAATGAAGAAAAAATCCGCAGAGAAATACCTAGGTTACAGTAGACCGATTTAGTCATCAACAATGGAGATTTGATTCTTATTTACTATTGCAAGGAATACCGAATAATATAGATTATAGACTATACATATAGAGGACTAGAATATTTATGAATTGATAACCGTCAGGAAATGAAAAGGAAATTTACATGCAGCTGTGATGAAAGTTGATCCTTCGTCCCTTCGGTCCTCGAACAGGATTTAATAATACTACAGGCATTATTAAATACTACGCTATTATTAAAGTAAAAATGACATATATACTATAACTAAAACCATCCATAAAGGTAATTATATAAAATAGAAAAACGGCATGTAGTATTGGAGACCACACCAGACATTCAAAAGTGACACTTTAAAAGGTAAGTAAAAAAAATACTGATTTCTTTATAAATCTCCCCTTCTTAGAAAACAGTACTGATCTATTATAATAATATAGGTATAGTACAATAATTATTATGTTATAAAATAAATAAGTTTTATATTTTCTTATACACTTAATTTTCAATTATTTCATAATGAAAATATCATATAATTTTACTGTTTATTTTTAATCCCGGTTAATATATTTAATCATATTTGACCCATATTTTAATATACTTTATACAAATTATAATTAAATTAATAAAAATTTAAAACGCATTTTTTTTTTTTTTTTACTAAAATAATGTTTGTTCATATAAAATGTAAATTATAAACTATTTAAGATAATTTGAATATTCATTGTTATAAAATATTTTTTACAATAATTGTAATTTATTAGTTATTTATAATTGATTTATCTTATTGAAAATAAAGTGTTCAAGCCGTTCAACTATTGGTTTGTTGTTTTATCCTACACTATGTTCAGAGTCACTCGATTGCTGAGTAAACAATTAAGTATGTATACCTATTTAATATAAAGTACACTAACTACATTGTTGTAAAAATGGTATTGTGTTATAATGATAGATATGTGCAATGTGCATAGTAGGATGATTATTAAACGCATGTGATTTCTTTTTTGAAACATGCTAATGTTAATATCTTTTCATTTTCTTTTTCCTTATAATTTTATGGGAAAAAATACTTTTAGATTTTATCAAATAACTTTTAAAACATGTGTATAATAATATATATATATATATATAATAATATATATATAATATATATAATAATATATATAATATATATATTAATATACCTACTAATATGTGATTAAAATATATAGATATTAAAAGGTATTATTATACTTAAGATAATTTTTACAATACCTATATAAAACATATAACATTTATATATTATTAAGTGGTTATAGATAGACGTTGTTTGAGGATAAATAATAAATTGCGTTTAATAAAACCATTAGAAAAACTAAAAATGACCTCTTCAATAGTGCCAACTAGATCCAATTTTATATCAAAAACTCCTTATTCCAAAACTCCTACTAAATTCTTTCTGGTCAAATAGTAACTTACTTAACTACTTAACTTAGAAAAACAAAATAAATATCATTCTAATAGATTTCTTGCTACGCTTAAAATCTGAAATTATAACCCTCCCCCCTTTCCGTAATAAAATTAAGAATTTTTTTTCTAAGCAAATTTATTTCATATTACAAGGTAATATTTATTTTATCTAATGTGATTTTTTTAAGTAGAAATAATTTTAAAAAAATCAAAAAAAATTATAAAACTTATTTTATTATTTTAAAAATATACAATAAGGTTAAACTAAATTTAGAATTCTTTTAGATGGGAAAAAATAAAAACTTGATAAAAATCTGATTTACCATGTAATTTTCAAACACTGAAACTTTATTTCTATATTTAATATGTTTGTTTTATATTTTAAAATATAATTTTTGTGTAAAATGTGTTTTATTTTATTTTTTTATATAAAACAGTTACGTTCACATTTCAGGTAGAAGAAGTAAAGTACGAGTTTTCAGGTAAAGAGCTTTCTGATATATTAATTTAATTTATTTAGTATTTTATGATGGTAATTTTTTTGTTTTCTCAGTACTCTTCATAAGCATAACGGAAAACTACCGAACTTAGCGAAGAATTGGAAAGAAACAAATAAACTTGAAATGGTTAACGACTTATATTTTTATGTATATATATACACGTTTACGTATAAAAAGAATTAAATACGAATTTTGAAGTACAGAACTTTCTGATAGAAAATTTGTTGTAGTTCGTGCTCTAAAGAGGTTGTTTTTTCATTTTTTCCAATCATTACACTTAGATCAAAATAAAAATACTGAAAATTATCGAAAATCATTATAAATCATAAAATTATAAATTTTAATGCTAGAAACTTTAAATTTACACCAATTATTTACTAAAACACGCTATATCGACGCGGTTTGACTATTTTGACCCATTTTAAGGAATTTGGTTTATACAACTTTAAATTTTCTATAGAAAAACTATTAAATATAACGGATAAATGGACAATAATAGAAAAAGAGCAAATCAAAAACTTAAATCTTACACAAACACATTGTGAAATTTGTGAACATAAAAATAAGAATATTTTTGTACATAACCAATAAATACGTTTCGTCTTAAATGTTTGTAGATTTTAGTATACACTATATATATGTATATGTAGTATACTATGTAGTATACACGTTTTATATAGTGTTTCATTAAAACTCAAAAACAATTGGTGTAAAAACAAAAAGTGCTTGAGTGAATATTTTTTCAGGAAACTTTAAAGTCCGAATTCTAGTAATTAGTATGTACTAATACTATAGTCCAAATCCAATATATTAGATGGTATTCAAGGGGATCGTGGAGATTGTGCGTCCGGTCTTTTTCGGAGAATGTGTGATGTATCGTATTCGTTCACCGGACAAATCGGAAGTACGAAGATGAAAATACAATATATAAATAAATTGCGGTGATGAAAATAAATTTCCAAGGGCATCTAATATTATGTTTAATAACAATGTAATGTCGTCGAAACGGTGGTACGAGAATTATAAAATTCGGAACGGTCTTTCGATCGATATACACCGACGAATTTATGACGTTCTAAAACAACGGCTTGTGCATTATACTTGTATATGGTAGGGATATGTATCAGTGTACACCATGAGTGTGCTGGTTTTTTTTAAATTTTTTTTTTTTTTTTTTATCAGCTCATGTAACAACACGGATTAGGATTTGTTATTATCTTGAAAATTGTTTATGTTTGACTAATACGGTACAATAAAATCCGAACCAAATATTCAAAATCGTTCGACTGCTTATTGGATTTCAGCAGATAACGGCAATGTCATCAAACGCGCAAGCATTAAGTAGGTATTTTAAAATGTGTCTTTTCCTCGATATATTATATATTATATATATATGTAACTGCAGGCGTACCGTATAACAGAGTATTACGACGATGTGTTCGGCTCCAATCCGAGTCGGCCGTATATACGTTAAAATAGTATGAACGACGGTGACTGTGGTCGCTTATACGTATATGTTTATATATATACACACACACATATATGTGGTACCTTTCGCTTTCGCGTAATCCCATCGGATTAATGCCATCAGCCCTAAGTACATATTATATACAACGTAGGTACCCATATAGTATACCCGGTATATACCTGGTCATAAAACCATTTCGACCACATGCGCGAGACATCGAATCGTCGACTTACATTATTGTATTTCCTAAACGTACGTAAAAGTATACCGTTTTCTCACTTTTTATATACACTAAAAAACACGAAAAAAAAAACCCCCCCGTAGGTTTATATTTTGTATTTACATTGACTTAAAACGATATTTACTCCGAAAAATAATAATTATTATGCGGTGTTTACACGGTGCACACAATATATATATATATATATACAGATAAGAAGAGTATATTATTATTATTATTATTATTATTATTAATATAGACGATTGTGTGCGATCGCGCTCTCGTCGTGCACTGCATAAAGCTTTGATTTTACGGGTGTCCTTAACGCCGGTTATCGCAGCACGTCGTACCTACGTATATAATCGTGTTTAAGTAATATTATACGACTGTCTAGCAGCCGCACACGAGCATCGTCAAACTGTAGACATTTTCTTTTTACATTATTGTTATTATTATCATTTTTTTTTTTTTTTTTTTAATTATTATACTTTATATATATGACTACATTAATCAATATCTTATTATATTGAAAAAAATTATAATAATACTCCGTGGTTTGTAAACGAATCGACAAAATATCAATTATAGTTTATACATTTTTACAAACAATTTCAATCAAGGAAAACCGGATGTTTGATTTTATTTGTGAATTTACATTTTTGATGTAGTTTTTTATTCGATACTTTTATTGGTATTTCCTATAATAATTAAGAATACAATTATCGTAGGTTGAAATTCGAATAATAATAAACGAAAAAAAAAACTAATTTTCGGATAATTTTTTTTACACGTGTATTTATTGAAAAAGCCTAAAAATCAAACAATGACTTCTTCAAAGTACAATGTACATCAAATATGCTACTAGAAAATAACGGAGTAGGTAGACAATTAGAAATTGGATCAAGCCTTGTGGTAGAAAAGTCGTTTTAAGAAATATAAAATAAAATTATAAATATAATTGTAAAATCAATAGTTCCTTACAAGGGCGGATCGGAAGTTCACTTAAAGGGAGGGGGGCGAATGTGAATAATTATGGAATAAATGGCTAATGCTCCCTCAAAATACATTTTATATTCTTCATATAATGATAAAAATAACTCCAAGGAAGGGACGATCACCACATCACCTCAGGCTCTCTATAATTATGCTCAGAATCTAAAACTGTTATAATTAATTGATTGAACATGGAATCTCATATGTAAATCAAAAACGAATATTTACTGTTTTTTTTTATTCCATATCAAATGTGATATAAAGTAAAATAAAATCGGTAATCATCTATCGGTTAATTAAAAAACACTAAATTAGATTAAAATTAAGAAATAATAATACAGTTAAATGTGAAATAAACAGAATATATATATTATTGCAATCATAATATAAATGGCATTAATTCATTATTGTAACTCAAAAATATTAATATATCATCGTTTTATTATACAAATACCATAAATAATAATATTATTTATGGTATCAACCAATAATTGTATTTGTTGGTCGAGTTCCTATATAATATATTATAACCAGGCCTGTATAGGCCCTATGAGTTACCGAAATCAACTCAGTGAGCCTCAAAATATTTAGAAAATTCAAGTAATGTGTTACTTAACATATTATTAAATATTAATAATAAAATATTAGAGCACAAAGTACAATTTGAAGGTTTTTAATAGCAATTTTTAGTAGTAATCTATTGAATATTGAACATTTTTTTAGAAGAGCTGATAACTTGTTTTGGGTCAGTAAAATTCCTATTACTAGGCGGGACGGTAGTTTCTTTTATCTGACTCTGATTGTAACTCTATAATTATTAATTTAAAATAATAATAAATAGATAGACTTATTGTTAAAATGTATCTAAGTAATTTTAAATCTATTTTATATTACAAATCTGCCTAATTGACTCTTTTTTATGTGTTATAAACTACCAGCTCATAATATCAGTAAATAATAATCCTTAATTAATATTTTTTAACTAAAAAAAAACCCAATATTTTTCAACCTAAAATACTTTTTTTGTTCTCAATAACATCTCACATTGAAATATAGTAGAGTCTGGCCAATCTGGATCCCGCTAATCTAGATATCCTGTTAATCTGGACCTTAAAATTCTCATTATTACCATACAGTCAATACACTTTCAATATTTTAATCAATACAATGTTTAGTTTTTATTCTAAATTAATTTATAGGTTGAATATGTTGATCTACGTTGTAGTATTGAGACCAAAAAGGTAATTTTTATGTAAAAATAAAAAACAGTATTTATTAGTTTTATCCATCTAAAACTTGTTAAACAAACATTTTCCCGTTTAATCCGGATGAGTTCCGGTCACATCAAATACCGGATTAGTGGAGACTACCGTATACCTAACATATTTATTTGCAATTTCAATATAAATAAACAATACGAGTATATATTTTACCGTATTTACAACACCAGCCAATACAATATTATTATGTTCTATTTCCAAAAGTCGCGTAACGTGTATCGGATTCGAAAAGGAATTGAGAAACTTTTTTATGGGATAGGGGGCCATTACGGTGGATAAAAAGAGAGTATTTTTGAAAAACGTCCCAGTAAACTAATACTAATATACACACCGGATTTCAAGACAATTGAAGACCTGGCGGCAACAACCAAATATATCCACTTTTATTCAAATTGTTTAGGAGGAACAAAAAACATTTTATAAATGAACAAATAGTTTAAAAAAATAGTAAAAAATAAATTCAAATACCTTGGCGATATTTATAATTGATATTATGAAAAAAAATATCAAAAATATATTTTAAATGCAAAAAATAAAGTAAAATAAAGCTATGAATATGTCTGGTTGTTCTACCATAAAGTTATCTTTTTACTTATAATGTATAAAAATAATGTAATTAATATAAAAAAGGTGTTCTTACCTATTACATTGTTAAACACGTTTTTCTTGAAATCTTTCTAGTCATATAACATATTTTTATATTAATCATAACATACTTTATTCCTTTTTATGATATAAAAGAAAATATTGAAATAAAAAAATGTTATGATTATCTTAATAGATACCTAGGTGCTATAAATAAAACAATAGATGGAATAATTTTAGATAAAAGTATGTTTGTACAACAAAACCAAAAACATTTAAAAATTTTTATTTTAAAACATAATAATAAAAAGCTGGCATTATTCAACAATATTTTAAATAAAAATGAATTTTTCAAACTTAATAATATAGTAATACATTAAAAATAATACAACAAAATATGTGTGTTTAGGTATCTTTGAATAACATTTTTATTAAAACAATATGAGTGCTTAACACTTTAAAATCGTATTTTAAATACAAGTATACGAAATATTTGGTGCAACAGCCGGACATGTCCGGTTGTCTCGACGTGTATATTATATTTTTGCCAACATAGATAATAAAAGTGGAAAAACGGATTTTTGGCAAAATATCGATATGTTGCCGGAATAGGTAGGTGTTCCATTATTATTATTATTATTATTATTATTATCTATATATTGTGTCGAGTGACCAGCGCGTAAAAATAAATAAATACGAGAAAACTCTGGAACGTTCCCGTTCTTTCGTACGATGATCGGGTGGTGGTGGGGGAGAACAGATAGTGAGTGGGCACTGCTGCGGCGACATATTTTGTGCACTCACACCTATAATTATATATATATATATACGCCGTCCGGTGTTTTCTAATCAGTTCAAACGGACCGGCCAGTGGTTAATAAAACCCGAGGAATTTCGTACAATTAATCTCGCCCGACCGCCTACGAGTGATAATGTCGTGACACGGTCATGTGTGTGTGCGAGCGCCGTGTACTTGCATTTCGAGCGCATTATATTCGGTATAATTTGCTCTACCCGAGGAATCTGATAATGGTCCCTGTTCCCCCCTCCCACCGCCCCCGCACGCCGGGAAATTCTATTCTCTCGCGCCAAGGTTTGCGTTATTATAATATTAAAATATATATATTGTGTACGCCTCTCTCGCGGATATAATATATTATATCGGACAGAGAGAGAGAGAGAGACCGTCTTCCCCGTATACTATATATTATATTATACTATAATCACAACGGAATTTGCGGGTTATCATTATTATTATTATTATTATTATCATTATTATCATTATTCGCACCACTCGAGACGCCCGAGAGTCTATAATACACCCTACTCGTCACGTTATAACTACGGTTATAACCGTTATATAGGTGTATATATATTATACGTTATACTGTTCGACAATAATAATAATAATAATAATCGGGCGTGTTAAATATAAAACGACCAGCGCACGGGTATACGCGATCGAGAGAGGCGCATTAGCACAGAGTGGTCTCCGTACAAGCGCACCTGATGTCGAAAAAACTACTCGGATGACCGAAAAACTTTTTACTACCTACCCTCAGGTATAATAATAATGGGGGCGAAATCTCGTGCGCGCCCGTATAACCTCTTTACGCCTACGCGGGCCCGGTCGGTAAAGCCAACTCGCGGAAAGCCCGAAGTTAATGGGCGGGCCACACCCTAATGAATAATAAAACTTCGTGTACCTGCAGCCAGTGTCGGATCTAGAGAATTTGTCGCCCGGGGGGCAAAAAAATAATTGTAGCGCCCCTTTTTAAATTTTAATAAGCAAAAAAAAAAAAAAAAAGATTATTCATCAATTCTTATTAAAAATTAAGTGATCAATGGGATCGAAAACTGGACGAAAAGTTTTAAATATTTTTACATTTTGCGCCCCATATCATAATGGCACCCGGGCATTGCCTGCAGCCCAAGCCCCGTCTTCCGACCATGATAACGAGATAACTTCACGACGACTACTTACACATTTATATATATATCGGGGGGAGGGGTGGGGAGGGTTGTCGAAAACGAGAAAATATGGCGACGGCGTCATTTGATTTTTTATAAACCTGTGACGCGCGTATCATTCTCGGTTAGTCGGTACGGCCGGGGAAACCGCCCTCTGATCCGGATCCTATTATATTATCATATTTTGTAATATTACATTTCGATGCGCAAACTTTTTCTACATTGCAGAAATCATAATTTATTTTTATTTTTATTTTTTTTTTTTGTTTTAGTAATAATAATAGCATGCGCGTGAAATTGGCACCGCCCTCTCAATTCTCAATTTTCGCAATTTATTTACTATAATTTGCAATAAAGTTTTCAGAATTTGCAAACTTTTTCTTATTTTTTTTTACAGAAAACATATTATTACAGATAGGTGTATAATATATTATATTGGGGGGGGGACTTCACTATAGCCCCCGACATTCCAGTTAGCGACTGTGAACTTTTTTAGAACTTCCATATTTAATTTGCTGAGAATTCACATACCTTTAGTTTTGGCGAAAAATTTTATTTTGTAATTTAAGGTATCCGAATTATGAAAACTACAGAGAAAATTGTAGTAATTAAATGCTAAAGTTCTAAAAAAAAGTCCGGAATGCTAACTCGGGGCTACCGTGAAGTTGATCTTCCAAACATAAGGTCCGTTTTTCTAGAATACAAAATCTCAAAACTTCAGAGCAAATTAATTGCGAAAATTGTAGAAATATTCTGGGGCGATAATTCGATATTTGGGGGGCGACTTCACACACATAGTAAACTATATAGTAGATATAATAGACTAGATCATTATCTAAGCCTATAATAATCTATATTTTTTTTTTAAATTTTAATTGTATAGAGAAATATATCTATTTTAATTATTGGGATTTAAACGTTGTTGTATATCTTTACGAAAAAAGACGAGGAAACCGCATTGATAATGATCTCGCCTATACATTTGGTAATATGTAAATCTATGATGTATTTTAGAAGGTACATCTCAAGGTTAGTAAACTGTTAGAAATAAACAGAAAGTTAGAAGTTAGAAGTCAAAGTTATCGATTTTATTACACTTCCTAACATTCTTCGAGGTGATATTGTAACCATAGTTTGTATAATGAGTTGATTCGTGAAAAGTTGGATATAGATGGTAATATGAAAAGGAATAAATTGAAAAATATAGAACATTATAAGTATATTTATTATTTTTAAGGTTGTATTAAATTATATTATAAAATATTCAAACGCTAAAAAAACATTAAAATATGTTATCTAATAAAATACAATTCTCATTTTACATATTCATATCTGCATCCGTGGAAAGATTATTTCCATTTAATGACCAGACGCAGATATAAAGAAGGTTTATGGGAGCAATGCCCCCCCTCCAAAAAAAAAACTTAAAAAGCTGTTGTTGTTTTTAAAGTGAAATTTTCGAAATTTTTTTTTTTTAATTTATAGGAAATACTTTTTTTATTTCTTCTTTTTTAATGGGATTTACGAGTAATAGGGCTGCTAAAAATATTAACTGCACCTGACTTCTAACTCTGATAAAGTATTTATATTTGATTACCTCACTTAGACATCTAAAATCAACCTAACATAATGTCAGTCACTTGGTACGATTTCTTTATTAGGTAAAATGATATGATATTATTATAATGATGATATTTTTGAAAAATAAAAAAACCAATCCGGTAACATTAAATAATTAATTATAATATATATTTTATTGACTGTTGTATTTTAAATTATTTACATTCTATTGCAAGACGTATGTACTAGCTATTATCTATATATATATATGTTGTTTTATAAATTATACCAATATCGATTTATATCGATTATATTATTTATATCGATAATATTATACATTTGGCTCCTCGACGTACTTATTTTGTAGAAAAAAAATATCGAGATAGTGTACATTGCCCGTCCTCGATGGTGATATTTAGAATTGCGCTATGCAAATTTAAATTCGTTATCTATACTGCACCGGAAGTGGTTATAATGTTATATATTATACTTGCTAGAATCAATAATTATTATTACTTAACTGCCAGTATATACCAAAGACTTAACGGTTAATGATAGCCCTATATCATATGTAATAAACATATATTTTCCGTTTCGTACCAAATCAAATCATAAAATATGTATTTATCAAAGGAAAGATATTGTCAGCCATGATAATATTACACATATTATATGATTCAAATGCACGTGATTGGCTCGTGATAATGATGACTTTGGTTCGCACGTTATAATATACACACACGTCATTTTCATAATATGCATAGGTATGTTTTTATAAGTAATAATACGTTATAAAACTCAAAATTTTACGGTATAATAAAATCAATATAGGGCAGAGAAGTCATATAGGAGGTAAAATCGACGAAATATATGAGTAAATATTAAACATAACACATTATGAAATCTTTGCTTTTCTATAGACGTAAATCATACAAAATACGTCACGTTAAATAGTAGATAAAAAAAATAACAGCACGTTAAAAAAATATAGGTAGGTAGTTAAAAACCAAAAAATGTCGTAAGTATCAATATCGCTAGTTTTTCCAATAACGATCCAGGGTTGGTCTGAAGTTCATATTTTGAACGAATAGAAATATTTAGTGTCGTCCGTGTGTTATCGGTACTGTAGAGTAAAAAAAGGGGGAGGGTAGTATTACGGCCGTCTCGTCCCAAAAACATCGACGAAATTTGGAGAGGCAAACAGTCTTAAAGTCTTCCTCAATAATCTAGAAAACATATTAAGATAAAACTCTTATACTGGTACGTTTGAAAACAATTACATTAGAAAAACTTAAGGGCGGGGGAGAAGCTGTCCCTGTAACGCTCATTCTCTGAATAAAAACCATATAAACGTTCGTAAATAAAAATCCTTTCCCTGAGATAAGTCCCTATAATAATACGAACGGTTAGGATTGATATTTTATGCGTTATCGGTATAATATAAACTGTATACAATGTATAGTGTAATAAAAAAAAAAAAAGGTTTTTTTCCTTAAATGATTGATCCTAATCGGGACTCGCTGTCTCTGTACATTTTCTCACTAATTCTATTTGACGGGCTAATTTATTGCGACAAAAATATTATATATATATATATATATATGTGTGTGTGTGTAATATAAATTAGATGAAATACACAATAATAACGGGTATATAAACCGTCTGGCGTGTATATAGCAGAAACGCAAGCCAAAGTGTAGGAAGTCGGTGGTGTGCCCGGGAAGGCAGTTAATTTTCATTAACCGCATAACGCCGGCGGCGTACAGTCGAGAAGAGTGTGAGAGAGACAGAGAGACTATCATGGAGGATTAAGTTGACCCTTAAGGACTCTGACATCATTTTACAGGATGACTCATGAGTGTGTGTGCGTGTGCGCGGTCACACACAAGCGGTTCTGTGTAAAAAATTAAAAAAATTAACGGGACAAAATATATATATATATATACTATAGGATAGAGTAAAACAATTGAACAGTCATAATAAAAGCCTATTAAAAAATAAAAAATAAAAATTACACCATTATCCCTGTGTATATACCGTGATCGTGACGACAATAATAATATAGATGATGGTATCTACACGATGACTATATTGTTTGTATTAACGTGAGCACGCGCCCATAGTCGACAAATTGCCACGAAAATGACGAGTGCGGGCCCGTCAGGACGTTTGGATTTTCTGTTCGAATACAATCTGACGTTTTTGGATGGATTTATGATCCAGAAATTTGTTAAAAACGCTAGTCTTGAAATCCGTAAAATATGAAGAAAAATCAAATTTCCCGTCAAGTCGGTATAATATACACTGTTGTGTTAAATGTACACGTGAATAGAAAAGTGATTTTTCAACCACTTCATCGAGAAAAACATATGGTTGTTTTTTGTTAATCTATATTTTCGTATTTCATATAGATTTCCAGGTTATACCTACGCAGTATGATAGCAACCGAGGATGAGCTTTTTCTTATCGTATTATATTATTAGTAGTTGTGCATTTTTGTCAGAACGTCGAACAAAACAAAGACGATACATACCGTAAAATGAAAACACTTTACACCAATTTTTTTTAACCTAAAACCTACACTGCTACTTTCAATTATAATGTGATACATCTTCGATCTACTGTGCCGGGTATATTAAACATTATATTTTGTATTTCTATCGTGGCCCAATATTAACATGTTTAAATGATATTTTTAATGAATTTCGCATTTTAATTGAAGATCAATATATTTAGAATATTTAAATAGTAATATTTACATTTTCATGATGAATATTACATCTATATATTTAATAGGAAATATTAAGTCTAGTTCACATGTTAGAAATGTAGTAGAGTAGAGAGTAATTTAGTAGAGTGTCGTATACAGTGAACTGACCAATTTAATTAAGTAGTCTAGTAAAATAATTTAGTCGACTATTTAACTTGATTTTTTCCGATTTAGTGGCGATTTAGTAGAACTAAAGAGATCAGCTAAACGTGTCTAAATGCATTTTTTTAGTCCAGTGCATTAGTTATGTATAATATCATACCTCTATATATTATAAGAAATTGTTACAAAATATAGGTACTATCAATATAATCTATAATAATGTTCTTCTGCGATAATGATAATATTTCCTGCTTCATTATTTTATCATTATTTATTAATAATGAATAAATGAAAAACTGTAATCTATATATCTCAGTGGTGCGAAAACACCATCTTTAAATTTGTAAACGAATATCTAAGTATGAATATTTATGGAAATTGAAATCTCCCCTTTATAAATGTAAGCAATAATTAGTAATGTCCAGACATATTTAGCTACCAACTACTTATTACTTACAACTTCTCACTTACTACTAACATAGTGTGAATTAAGTTTTAGATGTTGAAATTTGGAATGAATAATTCTAGTTAAATATGAACACATTTTAGACCATAATGTTTTTAGACATATTGTTTGAACATTTTATTATGGTTAAAATATGTTATATTACCATTAATTAGGTAATTTATTATATAAAAGTCAACTATATACTTTTAGTACTCCCAATGTTCAGTTAGTATTTAGTTAGACCAACTAAAATATTTTTAACCATTTACTATAACCAAATTATTGTTTTTATTATATACATTTATATAATTTAACGCACTTTGTACGAACGAAAATGAACTCGTTATTTTAATTAACTTGCAGATTTTTAAGAGGATGTCACACACACGATTTAAAAATAATATAGACATAGTCTTGTGTCAATACGATTTTTAATTTTCGTAGTATAATCACAATATTTGTTTAAAAAAACTTGTTTACGCATTTTTAATTTTTTATCAACTCGAGAATATTGTAGAATAATGAAATAAAAATAGAAATTATAAATAAGAAAATTGTCTAGCAACTGATAGAGCTAATATGTTTAATAGGTGCATTTTTATACGTTTTATGAGCTGTCGAAAAAAAAAATCAACATTTGAGCAGTTTATAAAACATGTAAAAATACAAATATTATGTATGTATCAAAAACCATCAGTAAATAGATAATGTTGTTTGCTATATAATTAGTTTTTCGTTTCATATTTCTAACACGTTTGTAGTAAGTGAATAAAAATGATAAATGCAAATACAAGTTATTTGTCGGTGTGGCGTCCACTCAATCCGTAATACGCACAATATTGGATTTCCAGTTACGCATTATTTATAATATTATAATATTATGATTATTTTTAGTTTACTTTGACTAGGTACTTTAATATATTTTTTTTTCAATATAATAACTACTATTAATTATACGATATCTAATCTCTAACGTCCGTACGTGAATATGTTTAAGCGAAATGAAAACTGGCAATAACGCATTTACCTAAGTTAATTAAAAATAAAACGACGGGTATATTTTGATTAGTCGGCGTGTATACCGCTGCAAGTAGTAAATTGCGAACACGCACGCGGAGTGGTTTTTTTCTTTTCTTTTTGATTTGAAGGATTAATTCCTCCGGACAATCCTGAAAGTAAAACCGCACCGCGTGCGAGATTGCGACGACGACTATGATCCTGCCGCGTCCCCCGTCCCTGCGGTCCTTTATGTTCGACTACGCGACGAGTCCCTTACACACCGTGCCCCCGTCACTATCCTTATTCTCCGCCGTCCCTATTCCCCAGGACCCGTCCCGCCGGCGTCGGATACGCATATAATATGTACCTATGCACACGGTTTATTGCAAAACGACACGCAATACAATACAACATGTACAGTCGTCCTCCGGGAGTCCTTGGAATTATTACTCATGGAAAACTTCCGTCATCGTAGTGCATATTATATGTGTACATATCGCCGTCACACGTACACCCAAATACGGTATTCCATTACGAATAAAAAAAAAAAAAAAAACGCAAACGTACGCGCTGGAAACGTATAGAAGAAAATCATATTAAAAACGTACCTATTCGTTTTTTTCAACTCGTATAGACATTTGAACGCAATATTTTGATTCGAAAATTTTTTTTATCCATTCGATAATTACAAAATATACGGACACACCACCGCACGGACGCAATACTACTGGCACGCAAGTGGTCTACTCGTTATCCGTGTTGTTCATCTTATCTAGACAAATAAAGGCCAGTTATCCAAACAATATTATCTTAGATAAACATTTCACCGCCGATCTATGTATCTATAAGTTTATCTAGGCCACGCCTCGTGTAGTGGTCCTACAGTCTATTTTTTTTTTTTTTTTGCGGCTACCGGGATCATTGGAAAATCAAGTGAAAATATAAAGCGAAACATGAAAATGTATATATTTCTGTATTTAGAGTGGCTTCGTCCAACAATAGATTTCTCCCGAAATAGAAAAGTTAATAGCAAAAAGAAAATGTCAGATATCGCAAACATCAAGAAGACATTATTAATTTGACATTTATTTTGTTAAGAATATCGTTGTTTTAAAAATGTATATGCAATTTTTTTTTTTGCGGCCCGCACAGTACCTATTCTATTTTTGGTCCAGTTAATATTTTACGTTTGATATTCCTGATCTAAACAATTCGTAGGTATAGATAAATGTTTACATAAAATATACTTAAATATGTGAAATTGTTTAATTATGCCTTTATACCTAACCATACAATTTGGACAATAAATAAATCGATATTTAAAATAATATATTATTTACTTATTGGCATGCTTAGAATTTTAAAATAGGGGCGATCTTATCCCAAAAATTAGGAAATGTCTATTAGAAAAAAAAAAAGAAGTAATTTATGTAAATTTGACTATGAATACAATGCAATAATTGTTCAATCATACACAATTATAATTTATTATACTTAGGAATGTGATAAAAAATTAATGTATAATTAAAGAATTTTATTATAGAAAATATTATTATTTTATTTTTTTGTTAAAATCATTAGAAAACCATTCCTGGGGAAAATGACACCCTCTTGCCTCACTCCGTGAGTAAATCCTCATCTACATATTATTGACTTATTGATTTTAATGAAAAAACATTTTATTTTTTTTAATTTAAAATTTTTTTTTTCTCTATCTAGATAATTTTTTTCATGTTATATTTTATATACGTCTCGATACGCTTTCAATTATCTATTCTCAATACTATTAATTATAACAATCGATGTGATAGTGCGCTTGAACTATAGAGAGGAAAAAATCACTGTTTTACCTACTCGTCTTTATCACACGGAAAACAATAACATGCGTTAGAGTGCAATTGAAAACAATTCAAATGAATTCGTTACACTTATATTATGATAATGATATAACGACGACACTTTAACCGCCATACACTATGTATACACATTGTGTACATGTTATAATATGTCTATTTATTAGTGTAAAAATAAATTATCAGTTAATGATTTTTCTATTAATATAAATGTTAATTTTTCAGGAAATTTCATACGAAACAATAAATCGTTTAAAGATTTATATTAAATGACAAAACGACCCTTGATGATCTTAGACATATATTTTCTTAAATTAAAGTAGTACCTACCTATATAAAAAAAAATAAAAAGTTATGCGAGATAAACCACATTATGATTAATTTTTAGGTATCTATATTATATGTTCTTCTGATTCTAGACCGATGGTTTTAAAAATTATTTTAACCGTAAAACTGTGACCGTTTTTCAAAGTCTATAACAAAATATATTCAATTTTCAATTTTATTATTGTAACATCACAGGGCATTACCTAATTGTTTAATTGTATATTATTTCAAAGTTAGTATTGAACATTTTAATATGAAAGATTATACAAGAAATAAAGGTATATGAACAATAAATATTGGTAGTATATTTCTCTACCACATATGTTTGTTCGAATCTAAATAATTTATTTTTATTTTATATTTTTAAAATTTTTGTTGATTTTTATAATATTCAGTTAATATTAGTTTTCAAGTTATATTTTAATATATTTTTAAATGATCATAAAATTTCGAGCCCTGGGATAAGTTATGGATAAATGACGATTACATTTCTGCAATATTGTTTACAATTTTAAATATTTTATCGCGGCAGATTTCAACTATATATAAATTGTCAAGAAACTAAAAATTTATATTTTTTACAACGTCTAACGTAGGTACATGTAATAAATACTAAAAAAAAACGACTTCACGAAATCATAAAACAGCAATTTCGGGGGCCGTTGCGCGAACGAGAAAATCACGAGCGCACGCGCATGTGCCATGGAAAAATTTGATGAAAAACAGCGTAGTGTGCCCATTAAACGAGCTCTGTACGAAAGAAATCCTTTTCAAGGGCTGGGAAAAAATAAAAATCTTGAGTGCGTTTTTTTCATTCGCCTTTAAATAAGTTAGCTACGCTGAGAATCGTTTAAAATTGCAAAGGTCTGATAACCCCGGCATGTGTGTGTATGTGTTTGTATATGTATTTATGTCTATGCGTGTGAGTATTTCTATGTGTATTTGTGTATATGTGTTAGAGTTTATGTACCTATGTGTAGTCGTTTTTATCTTTGTGCGTTCCGGGCACGTTTCGACTACCGACAGAAGGTCGCGTACTCTCAAATGTTGGGAGTTTATAAAACGTATATTATTATATAAAAAAAAAAAAACACCGACATAAATTCATTTTTGAAATGATATATCTATAATATGAGTATTCGGTACCTAATAAACTCCAAGGGAAAAATTTCCAATTACAAAAAGGTTCACATTCATAGATAACCATATGTATACATATTTGTTAATATTGTTAACTTAATATGGATTTATTTACTATACTGATTTTTTAAAATCTAGTTCAATAATGATGTCAATTAATTTATTTCAATTTAAAAATATAATAAATACAAAGTAAAATAGTTGAATATAAAAAGCGATTTTTATGAATTGGCGATTTTGGTCCATAAAGTTCATAAAATCGTGTATATTATGATCATACTTGTATACCTATTATGTATAGAAAACTTGAATATACCTATTAATTGTAACTAATCGAAGTTTAATTTTAATAATAATAGTCAACTAATTCTTAATCATCATATTTCGTATTTAAAAACTTAAATAAAAATTTTCAGAAAAGCATATATTTTCAATTATATAACATACAGGTCAAAGGTAAGATAAAAATATTACTTATTTAATTTATAAACATTAAACAGTATTTTATTTCTCATATTTATACGGGAAAAATTCATTATGGATATTATAGGTAGGTATCTATAAAACAACGGAAAATTTTCAGTGTTTGGTTTTTCCTAACTTGTCCTGAAAATTTTGGTTATTTAGATATGATATAATCATGTTTCAGTTTTTACAACCGTTCAATCCGTATTTCGTACGTTATGATAACCTATCCAGTAACCAGTAACCTTAAATCACGGTACGTATCTACTGGACGATAATCCATTGTTCTGCACGACACCAGATTAAGTACCTTGAACGCAATTATTTATTATGTGCAATCATATTGTGTTCTGTGAACTGATACCGTGGGACAATCATTTGACCGATAACAATAAAAAAAATCACGGTTTTAGATAATATAATCATATTGTGATGACTGGCAGGGATCGTTAATAATTCTGATGATATATCGCGGTTTCTAATATCATTTACGGATCCCATTGATTCAAGAATCTTAATACTACAGCATCCTGCAATACGGATCACAAGCCTTCCAACTTTGTTGCTTTGTGCTTAAAACTTGTACGACTTTTGGAATATAAGCCACGCGTATACAAGTGGAATCTGCTTAAAACGTCCATTTACTTCCGGTTAATATTTTATGACCCTCCGTCCACGCATTACGGTAAATATAATATTCCTGGCATATGTGTATCGCGGTTTGATAATAATCGGTTTCCGTCTACGATCAATCCGATAATAAAAATAATTAAAACGTTTAAGTAGATATATTGTGAAATCGGTTTAGCGCCGTAAAATATTGATGTGCAGAAAATCATATACAATATATATATATATACGCACGAGAGCCATAGATCAGGGAATTCGTAGATTTTCGTATTAAAAAAAAAACATTTTTTCAACGCATTTCTTTGAAACATACCAATGCTGATAGAAGCATTGAACGAGAACGTTTACGCCATAACTTAATGCTAAAATAATATGTTACGACGGTTATTGTTTTAGTTTATTATTATAATTTTTCTTTTTTTTTTCTTTTTTTTTTTTTACTGTCGATGACAAATAATAACATTATAGTCGAACGTAAATCAAGGTCTTAATTGTAATACTGTATATCACTTGATCCACTGTACACACGGATTCGACTATTCTCGGCTATAATAATATTCACATTATAAATACATGGTATATAATATATAGTTAGTTGGTCTAAAATATATTTTAATATAATACATATTATTATGTTAGTGCAGTCGAAAACATTATTATTGTATTTGATTTGGGACCTTAACTCCCACGATTTTCGTACCTACTCAAAAAATGTCAGTGATGGCAAAAACACTTACGTTTAATGTCTATAAAACATTAACAGATTTCCGAGTGTCTAAAACATAGGTTGAATCATAATTTTTTAAGGTTATATCGTCAATGAACTATACTCAAACTCGCTACACGTACAGTGTATACGATAAAACCCTAACATTCCCGTGTATCGTTTTCCTCGGGTATTAATGTAGTAAGTATTTTTAATTTCTAAAAGCGTTTGAACATCGTGTCGAGTTTCTTACAAAAACCTGGTGACTGTAAACGCGGTAACAGTAATATATATCGTGCAGGAAAATGTATTCTCATTGACGGTGTCCGACCGTATCTGATGATACTATATTATATAATTATACGGCTATTCGTGTGGGGTCAAATTTCAGGTTAATTCGTTTAATTAGTATTCGGGTACATTAAAATTCGAGGTCGAAATTCTTTTCAATCTAAACACACGGATTTACGTTAATGTTGAAATTTTTGTAAAATTTTGATTGTTTTTTTTTTTTCGTTTCAATTTTATACTAATCGAACGTTTCCGGCCCCGCGCACGACGAATATCCTGTACATCACTTTATGTTTCCCGCACTCCTGAACCGATTTAAGTGGCGTAACGTATTAAAAGGTGTTTTAATGGCGAGCCATTAATTTTTGTTTTTATATCTACCCGTTAATAAACGGGACGTTAAATCGTCTAGTGGTATATATTACGGAACATTGAACAAAACCATGGGCATACGGGTGTAACCCGATGCAAAATTGCTTATGGTTTTTTTTTCATTAGGATTTATTAGTTTTAACTGTTTAGAAAGAACGGCACACCAGTAACTAAAATAATAATAATAATAATAATAATTATTATTATTATTATTATTATTATTATTATTATTATTATTATTATTATTATTATTAATATACCACCGCCCGTAATAATATATCACTCGAAACGGCCGAGAAAATATCTTTTTAACGATTCAAATGCATTTTTATGAGAAAAAACACGCATATACTCGGTATATACCTACTTAATATATTCTATTATGTTATATGATAATCGTGTGTTCAATTGAAATTAATTGAAATATTTCATTGAAATTACATTTTCACTCGCGATAATGCCGTTTTAATATCAATCGGTCATTATCAATAAATAAAATCTACTTTTATAAAAAATAAATCAGACTTCCAAGAATACTATGATTTATCTAAACGTATAAGTGCATGGAATTTAGGAATTATTATTATTGTTTTTTTTTTTAATTTAAATATATTTCAAAGTAAGAGTTGAGATAATTTATTGGCATGTTTTATGTAACTATTATTGTTATATTGTTTTGTTCATTTGTCAAACAAAAAGAACTAGACAGGTTTGAACTTTTTAAATGCACCAATTTCAGTAGAATATGAATTGGTCATTATTGTAAGAGCAATAATATTGATTTTATTGAACAAGACCTTATTATAATATATAATATAACTACTGTTTTAATTCATAATTTGACTTGATATGATGAAAAAATATGTTTAAAACATTCTAATAAAAATGTTGAAAATTATATTGCAAAATAATTTTTCAACAATTTTATTACGTGATTTATAATGTTTATGAGTTAATATTACATTACATATTATGTAAAACAAAAAATAATAATAATAATTGTATCTACAATCAAATTTTTTTTAAATTTGATTGAACTAATATGATTAAAATGAAAAGATATAGGTAAAAGACGCCATTGACGTATGCATTTAAAATAATAAACTGCAGTGTTTGCATTCGATAACAATTTTTAGCGAAGATAACGCGGCAACTTAAAAACTATATAGTTTAAAACATTGAAATATGATTAAAATACTCATTTTTCTCGAAAACTTTGAGGAATTTCTAAAAATGTATAATTTGTATTCAATTAATATAATTATATTAAATGGTATGATTATTTTTTATAATAAAATAATCGGTAGATTTAATGTAAAACTGTAATAATTATGAAAAATGTCAACAGTCATTCTAATTATTAATATCACAAATTAATTTAATACTTTTAAATGTTTACTATTTAACTACAATTAAAGTAATGAAGCATATTCGTATTAGTTTAAGAATACTGAATAATGAAAAAAAAATTGTATGAATTTAAAAATGCGGAGTTTACAGAAATTAAGGGTTATAACTTATAAGTTTTAGCAGTAATAAATTGAACTATTAATAGGCATATTGATATTGTATGAGTAATATTTTCACTATCACAATATATTAGTGACATAGTATTTGTACGATTCTTTGCAGAATCAATTATGTAGTATTCTCAGTGGTATATTTTGGGAAATTTTCTGAGAGTGTCTAAGATATTAGAGATCTTGACCTAATTGGAGCATGAAACAACTCTACATTATCTCGCTTTTGCAAGGATATAATTTTGGTGATTTTATTTTGATTGTAGCCCCAGTGTTTTATGGAAGTATGCATAAAATTAGTTTTTAGTCTCTTATTTTATATATGCCGTGTCCTTTTAATATTGTGCCATATCACATTCTTCTCCGAGTAAATTAAACCTCGAAAAATACTCTTTTCTTAAATACTGAGTAGTTTTAACGTAAACGTGCATCAATACTAAATTAGAGATAATGACTTTATCTAAATTTTAACATGGGGTGATGTTTTTTAAATTAAAATTTATTTCAAATATTTATAGCCTAAGTTAATTGTAAAATTATTCCTATAACTGTTTCTAATTACATAAAAAGTAACCATTGAAAAAATAAGAAAATTTCATGATTTTTAACCATATATACCTAGATGCGTTTTTGAACTAAAACTGCTCAGTTTCTCTGAAAGTGCATTTTCCAAAAACATGTTTTTATAAAAAAAATAACTAAAAGCTTGTAAGGATACCTATACTAAAACAAACACTTTTTCAAGTTGATTTAGATATTTAAATAAGAGTAGGTAATAATAAATCTGTTAAACTAAGATTTTTAAGTCGAGAGGTGTGCAGGCATGTAGGATACCCCAGCCCCAAATTATGCCACGGAGTATTATAGTTAAATAATCGTATTTTATAATAGTATTTAGGTAGGTAGGTACCTACGTTAAAATATCCGAAAATTTTTAATATTAAATTTTTAATACAAATTTGGAATACTAATATTTATTTTACTGGATCGCAAAGATATCATAATTTAAAAAGATACAATGATTAGAGAAAATCTGAATTTAATGTTGAAATTTATAAAATTGTGTCACAGTTATCCCAACTCACACTACAAAAATATAGTATCTAAATTTTATTACAATGATTAATGAAATAATTTTATTATTAAAGTATGAATTTATAATATTGTTAATCTATACAATATATATATATATATATTATAGTCTGTTTATTTAATAATCTATAATGGTTATTTTATTTTCTACTTTCACACTTTCCATATTTTATTTGGGAAATTTTTCTATTAAATCGAATACCTATAGACAACCTATAAATAATTTATGCAGGGGTATTATATTTTCTCAACAGTCGTGGAAATTCTTTGATCGCTATTGATTCGTTATATTAAATATGTATTGACTTCAATATTTGTATGGGGAAAATTCTAAACATATATTTTAATATTGATGGAATATGCTTTATTTATCTCGTTCTTTACCGTTACTGAAAATAATTGCATATGTAACTCCGGGATACAGCGATTAATTATATTATTATAACATAGTACCTATACCTATAGAATATCACCTTAAACTCGCTGCAGAGCGTAACGATTGTTTGAAACCATCAACAACCAAATCGTATCCCGAATTCCTGCCTATATTATACTTATATTCTAACCGAACCTCGCCAAATCCTTATAGAATGTATGTAGTGTATGGAATGATTAATATAAGGTTATGTTTATATGTATATAAGTTATGTACATAGCAATAGTCTTGTTTAAGGACCAACCCGATGGAAGACTGTACATCTAAACATGCCTATAATGTATATATATATAATATGTATTCACAGTAAATACTATAATAAGTACATATATATATATATATATATACCGAATAATCAGTGTTAGGTAAATTACTTTCATAAAGTAATATTGAATTACGTTATACGTTACACGTAATACAAATATTCAAATTATTTTAATCGAGTGGCATTACTTCTTAATCACTTAAAAAGTAATCACCTTACATTTTTTTCCTTATAAAAATATGTTAATACTAATACCTAAAATTTATGACACTAATTATAGGACAGATTCTTTGTTAAGATATCATAGTTCACTGGGATATTAGAATACGGGTAGCGAAACGGCAAAATAACATTTCCATATAAATGTCAAGGACAAAATAATAACAATAAAAATAATTAGTGGGAATAATTGGAATATTATGATATGGGTTGTAAATCTAAATACATGGGTTTGGATTTGAAAATACATTTTAATGATTTCACATTTTTCTTGGTGTTATAGGGTGGGGTGGTACTTATACCTATCATTTATAATATTATAATTTGTAACGTGTAAAATAACACGTTACTTTATCGAAATTACTTTTAGATAGTCATTTTGTTACAATTGCGTTGACTGATTAGTAATGAGTAACACTAAGTAATGAAATTACTACGTTGCGTTACTCGAAAAGTAATTTTGTTTCAGTAATTTATAATTTTCGTTACGTTAATACCCAACACTGATTAATGATTATTATACTGTCAATATTCTATCTTGCAAAAACTAAAATAGTGTGCAGTTTGACACTAATATAATATAAAGTATATAGATGTAGATCTGTTTTTTAACTATAGAGATAAAATATTTTTGACTGAATTTATTAGAACATATTTTTAAAAACGATTTTTTTTATCCATTTTCTTTACTTTCGGGTATCTTTTGTCAAACATCATTAGCTAAAGTAGACAATTTCTATCAGTGATTTAATTGACTAATAATATCGTACCGAGTAGTATATTATTATTTCAATGTCAATTATTCTATAAAATGTAATTAATTATATAATTAACTGAAATTAACGGGAATTTCAAATTAAAGTGAAAGGACTGTAGCAGTGTTGGGACATATATCTAGGTAATTTTTTTATAAATATTTTATCTTACCTAGATGACCTAACATTTTAAGGAACCTATCAATGGGTTATCTAATCTGATAAAATATTAGACATATCTTATTGAATTTATATCTATAGATGGAATGTATTGTATTTCAATTAACTTTTCTATATTTTTCTATTTTCTATTTCTTTAGTGGAGCTGGCGAATGACAGTTTCGTGGAATTAGAGAGTATTGTTGTCAGAACTTTCTAGAACATAAAAAATTAATAAATAAAAAGCCATTTAAGATACCTACTGTGCAACTTTTATTTCGTTACGCCATAAAAGTAGTATTTGTGAATTAAAAATTAAAATCAAAGAGTGGGTAGGTACATATATGTGTTTAATTATCTAGAAAAATTCGGCACGGTATCAATAATATATTTAAGCAGATCGAATTAATTAACTGTTATTATCTATTATGCTAGACAAATATCTATTATCTTTATATAGGTAGGTATATATTTTTCCTAAGATTCCAAGTGAGTAAATATTTTATTAAAAAAAAAAAAAATCCAGATTGTGGTGTCAAATTTGGAATTCTTTTAGGTTATAAACTCAGCACCGAAGAAAAAAAAAAAAAGAACCAAGAAAAATCCCAATTTTACACAATGTGTGCTTACCGTTGTGTTTGGATTTCGGCGTGACCAAACGGAACGCACTGTTCCCGCCGCCGGCGCTGCTGTGGTGTTGATGTCCGTTCGCGCTCATCGCCGTACCGGCGTGATGATGGTGGTGATGGTGATGTTGGTGATCGTGTTGCACGTATTTCAAGAGACCGCCAGCCGACGTCGTCGTACCGCTGTCGTTGTTCGGGTGGACGGCAGTGCCGCCGCTGTTGCCGCTACAACCGGCCGCGGCCACGGCGGACGACGAGGACGACGACGACGACGACGACGAACACGTGCGGATGATGGCCGATGGCGACGTCCGCTTGACCGACACGCTAAAGTCGATCGGTGCGGACACTGTGATCTCCATCGCGGCGGCGATGGAAAAATCGGCACGCGTCCGACCGTTTGCGCGAGATTTCAACGGATTTTTTTTATTAAAAAAAAAAAGAAAAAAAAATGTTATTACCAAAAAATATAATCGATTATATTACAATACCGACGAGAAGAGATACACGATCGTTAAGGATGTTTTTTATTTTTATTTATTTTTTTTTTTTGGTCGGTCGGTAAGTTTTTTCGATCGCGCGCGTTAAACGGTCGTACGCAATATCGGTGTACGGCGAAAATTTGGTTTTGTATTGTGTGGACGTGCGGTGCGGTTTTCGGTGGACGAGCTCTCCGGCGAGTAATAATTGTACGCGCGTATAAAACGTGCCAGTGTACGCGCACGCGATCCTGTCGGGGACGGTAATGCCGCGACACGGCGGCGGCGGCGGCGGCGGCGGCAGAACGCGGTCGCGGCGGTGGGCGGTGGCGCACGCGGGCCGCCTCGGGGCGCACACTCCTCCCACAAAACGGCTTTTGACTAACCGCAACGGGCGAGCGCGCCGGCGGTTTTACCTACGCTGCGACGCCGTCCGCCGTCGGGCCGCAATCCGCTGTAGCGTACGCTCTCGGGCCCGCAGCCGATCCCGTTCCGCCACTACCGCCGGCCGCACGCTCGCCCGTCCGCCGCCCGTCGCTACGTCGTGACCGCCGCCCGGCGTCTACACGGATAGGTATTACACCGTATCGTTCTGTACCGTGCGCGCGGTTTTCCCATACCTCTCACCCGACACGGCCCGTCCCGGGTCTTCTATAAAATAAAATAAAATAAAATAATAATAATAATAATAATAATAATAATAATGACGTGTTGTCGCCCACCAAATCTGTGGCGCCCGCCGCGGCCGTACGCCGTTTCACTTCTGCACACCCCGTGCGAACGGTATATGATATGGTCATAGGATATTATTTATATTGTCATGCCTACGGGGATTATAATTTATATCCTATAGAATTAGAATTATATAATACACGCGTAATGTGAATTATATTATCGTGTCCCGTCATTTAGCCCGGTAAATTGGGTCCCGGTACCAATTATATCCAGGGACAATTGATCCGGTGAAAAAAATACATTTTAAAATAAGTATATTTATATAACGTAATGAATTATAATTATATATATATATATATATTGATGATTTTTTCAAAGGTATTGAACATATATTTGTAATTAGACTATGTAATAAGACGAAAAAAACATAAAATATATTGTGATTTAAAATTTTTAACTATATTATAATTTATTTTATTCGTCACCAAATAGAAAATATATACCTACTTATTTTATGTATTGATTTTACAATTTTACAATTTTTACCGGATTGTCGCCGGACCAATTGACGCGAAACCGAATTTTATGTAAAATGTACATTTTGTAGATTAATGATTTATCCATTAAAGATGAAAAAAAAAAACGAAAAACGTTTACACGTATACTATTGTATTTTTCTATTATATTTCAAACATATTTTAAAGAGTTTTTTTCCGTTTCTTAAAAACGATTTAAACAATTATTTTTAGTAAATGTCCCGATATCTATATCTAATTTAAAACGGTAAATGTTTTTGGACGAAAATTTGGCAATGAAAATTGGACAAACCATATTTATTTCTCTCAAAGCACCCTCCATTTCAATGGGTTCTGTACAGAACCGACGAAAATGATGCTTTAGATTGTTATGACGACCACTCACTCAGAAAATAAGTCAGCAACGTTTGATGCGCGAGCTAGTGAAAAAATGTATAACCTGCAGGTTTTGTTATTTAATTTTTTTGGGAAAATAATTCGGCAAAATTACTCCGACTACTCCTCTCCCTCAAAATATATTTTAGCACCGGCACTGATTTTGTGACGGTGCCTCTGCCTGGTTCAATAGATAATTTTTAAGTTATTTTATAGACAATTTTTCTATAAATCAATAAATTATTTATACCCATTACCCAACCTGTACTGTTGTATATTCATGGTAGGTACCTATTTGTTTAAAAATATGTTTATGAAAAATTAACAAAAAGGCTTATAAAACATCTATGTAGGTACATATATTTTACTGATATAAAATATTTAAAGGACAACATTTTGAATGACAATCTAATAGGATTTTTACCATTTATTTTATTATGTATATATAGTACAATATCCAATATATATAGGTAGCTACGGAAAAATTAATTTTTTTAAATCATTAGTGTTTCGTCTTCTTAAATAAGAACTTCTTGGTTTCTATTATTCATTATCATAGTAAAGAATATTCAACCTAAAAATGTAT
This sequence comes from Pemphigus obesinymphae, assembly GCA_025469235.1. NCBI lineage: Eukaryota > Metazoa > Arthropoda > Insecta > Hemiptera > Aphididae > Pemphigus > Pemphigus obesinymphae. Next base: position 57,517 of record JAIPRL010000617.1, read on the forward strand.
AAGTACTACACTTCGACATTGCTAAAAAATGTTTCATATTGTTACACCGCTATTCTTTATGTGTTAATAATAGGTATAATTTAACCATTAAACCTGTACTCAGGGCCATACCGATTGGAAGGGGGAGGGGAGAAAATCTTTCACTTTAGGAAGTACTTCAGAACAAATTAAGTCCAGTTGTGAATTGATATAATATACAATTTAGGTTTCAGTCGGCAACAGGATTTTTTTTGCATTATGTTTTGGAAAATATAGAATACATATTGATGACATTTTTTTTCTTATTTATATTTACAGAAAACTAAGAATCGGTTAATTAATCGCACCCACCTCTCCTTAAATAATTCCTCGGAACGGCTCTATACCTACTTGAGCAGTTTATCTATTTTAATATGAAAATATTGTTAAAGTCTATGTTGTTTGATTTTGGTTCCTTCCATGGTTATATAGTCTGCGTAGTCTGGAGATAGCCATATGTATGCAGTATAATATTGTATTCAGTGAACTCAATAAAACAGAATATTATAGGTAATAAACGGAAAATTATATTCTTCAAAATTACACCACATACAAGGACGACCTTACAAAATATTTATAAGGAAGGGGGGGGGGGGTTGAATAAGTTCACGACGACAAAAAAGTCATTAAAAATTTCACCAATAAACTGGTAAAAAAAAAAAAAATAAAAAAAGTCATTTACACCTTATTTTTTTAGGTTGGTGGAGGGTTGTAACACCTCCTCCAACACACCTCTCCAGTTTCGTTCTTGAACGCATAGATCTATAGTCTAAGCATGATTATATTATCACAAAAAAAAATTAAGTAAGGAAAGTCCATTCTGTTAGCTGGTTAAATTCCTGGTTTCTATAAATGTATTTTAAACAATAATCTAAAAAATAAAAACATTATAAAACAAACCGAATAATATTTGTATCGTCCTAGTAACGAAATCAAAATTGTTTCTCGTAAATAGATATGTACTAAAAGTATTATAAATACGGATAATATCCGTAACTGGAAATTTGTTTAGATTAGAGGGGCTTGAACCCAAAATATTTACAAACATCACTTTTAGTAGTTTATTGATATTTTCGAATTTGTGTGTGTGTGTGTGTGTGGGGGGGGGAAGCTAAGTCCCTTAACTTCCATACAATTTGCGCTTATGTTAATATATATCTCTGTGGTAACCAAATCAACAATCGTAACTATCCCTGGTAATGAAATTTAAGTGCAGGGTCGGTTAAAGTGACCGTGGCTATTAACGTTATTTGGTCAAAAAAGGAAGTTAAAACGGTACGTTGAACAGTTAAAATCGTGACCGTTCTAAAATGCTAAAGTTCAGGTAAAGTTCATTGGGTTATATTGTTTGATCATATTGTGCATAATATTCGGTGTGTACGTTTCAAGTTTTTTCCAATGTCAATAACATCTCATATATAATTATTACACGGTGGGTCTGTCATAAATACCTACGCAATAACTGTTCAGCGGTGCACATTTTACTCTTACCCAATTTATATAAATATAATTTATTGAAATAAGTCAATGCGTATGTGTATCTAATCTATAATTGTTATATACCCCAACAAAAATTCTATGGGATGCATTTCTTTCTAAATAACATAATAATCAATATTTACTATTACAAAATATAAACCTACGGCTATTACCATAGAAAAATAATATAACATAATGATTTTTTTTTAATCTACAGTACCTACTCATAAGCCCGGTAGTTTAATACGGTTCCTCGTATTATAGTGAGGTAGTTAGAAATTACTTGGGGTGAGAACATAAAAGTCCTATGTCTGATTTATACATTTTTCAGGAGAGCGTTCTTAATGTTTGATGATTGATTTTTTTTTTTTTTTTGTCAGTACATCCTTTGGAGGTAAAAAAAATAACAATAAATGCTAAAACATTTAATTCATCATAATTATCATTAGATAAATGTAAAAAAGTAACACAGAGTTAATAATCAATCAAAAACCATAACAATATTGAGTTAGAACAAAAGAGTTCTATCCATAACAGTTTTCTGTACTCACAAATAATTGATTGGCGCACGACAGAATTTTTTTTGGTCTCAATCGTTATCACAGAATATAATTTCGTGATGTGAAATTCTATTGAAGTGATACCAATAGACTATAATAATATTATAAAACATATTTCATTGTGGTTAATTCTTGTTTACCCGTAAATTTTATTGTATTAGTGATATCGTGTGATATACATACAACTATTTAATGTTTAACAAAATTGTGTATTTATTCATATAGAACTTTTTTGAATTGACTATAATCTTTAAAAACAAAAAATTTCTATCCACTCGTACTAAAACTAACAAATGTGAAAGTTTTTATTACATATAGAAAACTATTTCGATTTTCATATCTTTTTTTTAATTTTGGTCGTAAGACTACGGATGTAAACTTAAAAGATAGACCATTCGTATAGTATACGAATTATTGAAAAAACTGTTTTTGAAAAATTCAGACATAGAAGTTTTTTGTTCACACCCGGACAATTAGTGTTAATATGCGATCCGTCTCAGATTTCGACCTCTGTTATAAACTTATAGGTAGGAAAGATCAAACACTGCAGACGTCACCGTAGTATGCATGACCGGAAAATGCCGCGAGGGGGCTTTGAACTTCTTGCGATAATTTTTGGATATTTTTTTGCCGAATAGAAACCGTCGAATGAAGACGGAATACATCAACTAAACACGGTCTAAATAGAGTCTATATAGACATACGAACGATTTATAAACCGTCTTTGACACTAATATTGAACTCGGTCCAAACCATGTAAAAATACCGTATTCAAAAATTTAAGCTATTATTGCACGATCGGTGTAGTGACCATGTTCTAAACGTTGTTCCACCACATTCTAATAATTAATTCAAAAAAATTGAATAAATAAAATTAAATTAAAAATAGATAACAATTAATAAAATAAAAATAAATCTTTTTTTGTTTTTTTTATTTTTTTTTTATATTAATTAATTTGTTATCTATGCGATGACTTACGGTTGAAACTAGTTACTTATATAATCTTTTTTTGAATACTCTCAGCACATATTCTTTTTTACTTATATTTTGTTATTTTTTATAATAGCTATATACTTATTCCAATATTACCTATAGTTTGTGAACCATCAATGCACTGTGTCTAAACTTAATATGTCAATAAACTTTTTTTTTTATTATTATTTTTTTTTAAGTCGACAATACTCACCTACTCCACCTGGAACTTTCCACTGGTTTTACTTCAATGGAGAGGTTGACACCATATTTATTAACGAAATAAAAACTTGTATAATAATAATCATATAATAGTTTAACATGAAGTTAATAATAAACATAATAAAATATTACTTTTATTTTAAATTTTTCATATTTTTTTTTTTTTGAAATAGTAAAATACACATTTTTTTTTGTGTTATTTATGATTTATTTTATTTCACTGGGTAATTTCTATTTATTATTATTATATTGCTAATGAAGTAATGATCAGTGAGGCTTGATACTATAATTAATTAATTATGCGATATAAATAATAATAATATGTTTAACTTGATTAACCGTTGTACAATCTTACGAAATAAAACTTCTAAGATAAAATATAATTAAATTTCCTGAATAATAATATAATGGCATTACTAAATATTTTGTGTAAGTACGAGTATATCTACATTATTAATACATGATGAAATTTCTTTTAATTTAAAATTTCTTATATATAAATGTTGTTTTAAATAATGCATTGTTATCGATGTTTAAAAGATGCGTTTTTATTTTACATTAAACGTGATTTAAACACACGTTCACATAACAACTATGTGTACATAGTATACCTATCGTATAAGATGAGTCCGATTATATATCTGTTCTGGATTATCTTCTGTGTATATTTTTATCCCAAATTAACCTTTTAGGTACCGCTTGAATATATTAACGATAGGGACACTGTGATCTAGTTAAAAATCGTGTGGTCAAATATGTCAAGTAATCAAGTAAATCAAAAAATATAACTCGATTTAGGTAGTTAAATTAATCATGAATAGCTTTGAATTAAAAGCAAAATAATATATTCTATATAGATAGGTAGGTATAGATAATAAATGAGGCAAAAGCTGATATTTGTAAACAAAAATTGACGTTGAAGTTTTTTTGGACATAGGTATTGCATAATTAGCATATTTCTCCAGTGTCTTTATTTGTTACAGTTAATTAAATAATACCTATAATGTATGTAATATAAATTGTCATTTTAATAATTAAATTAATATCAAACAAAAAATAATTATAATTAAAATTAATTTCAACAAATCGTTGTCAAATTATTTTAACATTTGTAATAAAAATACAAATTTTGAATATTTTATTATGTTAAGTATCACGTTAGGTATCAGAATTATTCATATTATATTATTATGAAAAATACTAACTAGCATTATTAGTTTTATTACCCATAGGTGATTAATATTTAACAAGTGTTTACAGTTTTTATTATATTTTTTTAAAATAAAAATTAATTATTTTGTAGTATTTAGTTTAAGTACATATTTACATAGTTTATCGTAATAGCATATAAGTATATTATATTAAATATACTATATATATCTAGTTCTTACTATATATAATCTAGAATCTAATTAACTGGGTATATACATATAATATATAGAAAAATGCATATTTGGTATGTAAATTTACAGCAAAATTATTTTAGCAAAAAACATGACCTATTAAGACTTCAGTAAATACATTTTCATGAGTATGTCATTAGAATATTATGTACAGAATATAACTGCAGTAGATCTCAGTATCAGAATGTAGTATTCAAAATTATATGTAAGGTAATTTTCTTGACATAAAAACGATCATTATTTGTAAAAATATTTTACATTTTGAAAAATGTTATTTTATAGAAACTTTTAATACTACTATACTCTATAGGTTTTAGGTACTTATGAATATTTTATTTGTTTTATAATCTTCACACTTTCAAATGTATATTAATGAACTAACGACTATTGATTTTCAAATGACAACCCTGTTTTTAATTTCAGAGACATATTCATTTTAAAATTGATTTTTGCGTTTATAATTTTAATTTAGTTAAAACCATTTGAACTGTATAGGCTCTTAAATTTACGTGTTCATTTCATAGAATACGTACCTTTTCATGACCTAAAATAGGTATTTCATCAAATAATGAACAATACATTTATTTGCCCTGAGATACCGAGTGATGAATGAAATTAAACACAATATATTATGTGCCATGAGGTAATTGACATACGACAGATTTATATGGATAGTCCAGTTTATCATTGTAGTAATATGGTGTTTAATACTATTAGATTCAGTGCCCAAAAATGTAGCCGGCTTTTTTTTTACTAAATTACATATTTTTCATATATAAACACCTAACTTTAAGTACTTATACAGCTATTATATAGTAATTATATATATGGTTATACAGCACATTTGACTAAATACAAATTTTAAACGCTAAAATTAAATTTAAATATATCTGAATAACGTATCTAAAATTTTAAATAGCTGTTACCATTTAAAAGTCAAGTTAATAGTTAATAATTAAGATACATTGGAAAAGGTGAAAATTATAAGAATATACTAAAATACGTAAGTATAGTAGTGTTAAAAGTTTCTAACATTAATGTATTTTAAATAGTAAACATTTTCCCAAACAATAAACATTTTACGTTAAAAGAATCTCCCTGTATATATATATATATATATTAAAAATTAGTTTATCATTAACTGTTTTTTATTAATTACCTACACGGTTTCAATATTAGAATAGAATATTTTACTATTAGCACCATTTTCAATAATTCAATCGATTGTTTTTTAACCAAAATTATGAACAATAGTAAACGATAACTAAATTATAAAGATATTTAGCTATACGTATTTAAAATTATACATTTTTCTTTACGTGACCTTGTCCAAAATATTATATTGTACATATACTATAATTTTTAATTTTCAAAATCTATATCTCACCCTTTGTAAAATCCACCATTGAGTGTATATGTACCTATTTACGATATATTTACAGTAGATTTAATTTTTGAAATATCATAAGATCTAATTGTATTCCTAAATTATCATTTACTTGAGCAATATTTAATGATACGCAACTCGGCATAAATATATTAATTTATTAATGTAAAATTCAATATATTATACTTATCAATAAATAGTTATTTACATCATCTTATAATAGAAATAGAAGGAATTCAAGCATAATTTACCAATTCGATAACTATTATGTCGATTAATATTTTTCAATCATAGCAAATGCCAGACTATTGTGGCTGGGAACTAAATTAGAACTGTAGTGATATCTGTAGATAAGACATTTCATTGGAAAGTACCTATACACTTTTTGTGTAAATCAAATTACTTAATTATTAAATAATGATAAATTCTAAACTACCTACATATATACCTATATACTGTTTTAGACATTTTTAGATTCTGTAAAAAGATGAGGGATCTCTGAGTTTTATAATGATAGATATGTTTATTTATAATTTTTAAACATATAAAAATAGTAAAATCAATAAAAACACGGTGTAGTCGTCATTTATTATATGTAAAAAAAGATTTATAATTTAGCCCAAATTTGACCCCGTAAATCCTACAATTAACTCTATCTTCCGCATCTTCATCACTTACTCTTAGTTTTCTCATATCACTCGCTATCACATCCTCCCTCTCATTTTCAATCTTCCTCCCCTTTTTTCCATAAACATACATTTTCTCTACTAATCTTACTGCCTCTGTCCCTTCCCTAATTAATACATTCTTGAGCTATCTCAATATATTCTCCCTCATTTTGTAAACTATTAAAGTTATTCCCATACTACCTATACTACATCTTATTTAGGTACTCATTTCTTATTTTGTCCTCTATAGTCACTCCACTCATCCACTTTAACATTTTCATTTTTGCTATACTCATTCTCTGTTCTATCTTCCTATCTATTGCCCAACATTCTATTCCATACATCATCGCAGATCTCATTACTGTTTTACCATATTTCTGTATAATGAAACCTAAATACTTGAACCTCTCAACCTCTCTCACTACATCCCCACTCAACCTTATTCTTGCCTTTTCCTATTCTCTCTATTTCCCTTTTCCCAAAAATTATACTCTGCATATTGTGTTTTACATATACTAATCTTTAGTCCTTTACTTTTAAAAGCTTTTTTTGAAAGTAATTAAAATATTTGAGTACTTACCAATATTTTGTGATTGAATTGGTATAAGCTGTCAAAGATTCAAAATCATCGTTTATTTTTTATTTTCAGACGAATAACGCATTTATACTAATTACAAAATTACTAATTAGAAAGTTACTCGAACTTTTTATTATGTTTAATATAATATTTTTTGGGTTCAGAATCAAAACGTTCTTGTTTGATATTTTAAAAAAGTCCAAAATAGCATTTAAAAAGTTTGATACTGATAATTAAATTTTTGTAATATTGATAAATATTCAAATGTGAAGAACATTATTACTATTACTAAAGACGGTTAAAAAATTTTTAAACAGCCGACAAATATTTTGTTCAATTATAAGTCACCTATATTTGAATTTTTAAAATTGTTATACAATGTATAACATTAATATTGGAGCATAAAATAATTATTATTGTCTTAAAAAAACATAATGCATATATTTATTTGGCGTTGAAGGACATATAGTACAAACTATATGTATGTATAAATACTTGAAAATTGAGAAATAATATTTATACATAAAATAATAATAATAACAGATTAATTTATTATTTATGAATAATCGATGAAAGTGTGTCAAAAAATAATCCTACATTTTTAATATTGCTGATCTTATGACAACCACGATCGAAAAGCCTGCGTAATAATAATTAGTTACATGAAACATACATTTAAATATTACAAGGTAACGAAAACATAACTATAGGTACCTTGGGAGTAAATCAGGAGCATATTAGTCCAATAAATAATTAATAAACAAAAGTCTCATTAAAATATCATCATGTCTCTCAGATAGAGGTTTTAAATATGTCGTATTAACACCACAACGAAGTGATGCTATTCTTAAAAATTAATTTTGTACTTTATTAATAAATTCATTAGATGTGACTTGGTGACAAGACAAATTATAGAAGTGTATAAGAACCAATTGGTATGTTTAAATGTATCAACAATATATATAAATTGGTTAATGTGCATATATTAGAGAAACGCGTAATATTACGATTTATAAAACCAAATATTTTCATGGATTTGTGGCAAATTAAAGCTATAGGATCGTTATAAGATAAGTTAGAAGAAAATATTATTCCCAAGTCCTTAATAAGTGCAACAGGAATAAGGGGTATATAATAAATAGTGTAAGAAAAGATAAAAGGAGAATAATTATGAAAAAATACATAATAATGAATTAATAATGAAAAAAAAACATATATAACATTTTATCATATAATTAAAATAATAATGAAAAAAATAATATTTATAGATAAACAATTTTGTAAGCACTATTAGAATAAATTATTTAAACATTTTTGGAGGTCAATATTATCAGAAATATCGTTTATAATATTACATATTTTTACGTCTTGTGCTAAAAGTAAAAATTGCAAATAAGGAAGCATTGAATGACATCATTAATAAATACACTAAACATCCACGGAGAAAAATGTTCACCACGTGGGACACCAGAAATTACAAATAAAGAAAACAAAAAATAATTATAAATTTTAAAAATAATTTGTGTGCAAGATTAAAGATACAATTTAAACCAGAATATCGGAAACACCATTATATTTTAATTTATTTATAAGAGAAATGTGATTGACACTGCCAAATGTTTTTTAAGATCGGTATATATAACATCGACTTATGAATCAGACTCGATAGCTTCGAACAAAAAATAACCAAAAAAAATTAAATGTGTTAGTGTAGACCTCCTCTGTCAAAACATATGTTGTTCATTAAAAAAAATTTTTTTAAATAAAGTATTAATTTTAGGAGTTAATAATTTTTCAAAAAACTTGGAGATTGCGGATAAAATTTTAATAGGTTCTTAATATTTGAATTATTACCTGATTAAAAAACGATTTTATCTAATATAGCTCGATTTACATACTTTAGGAAAAGTACTGGAATATAATGATAGTTTAAATAATATATAAAGGGAAGCTAATAATGCTATCGGGACCATAAGAATATTTTAGTTTAAGAAGACCTAAACCATCGAAAACATCGCAGATAGTAAAATCAATAACATTTAAATCTTATCGAATCATTAAAAAAATGAATTTCTTGAATTCGTGAAGAATATACGAAAATAAAAATGTATTAATACCATTCGTAATATCTTGGCCAGTACTAGCAGAATTATTATTAAGAACCATCGTTTGTGAAATAGTATTCTTGCTATTTAGATCGTCCAAAATTCAAAATATGTGTTGGGTGGTTAGGAAAAAGTTATTTTAGTTACGAGTTTGATAAGCAGACTACGATGATATAGATTCAATTAATATTTTACGATGTAAATAATCAAATAATTTATAATTATTATCGAAGTTATTAGAACGTTTCAATTTTTTAGGAGCACTTTTTTTTCGAATAATTATGTAGTTTTATAATTACTATTTAAATTGTTTAAATTTATATCCGATATTGAGTGCTTGTAATTATCTGAAAAAATCAGAAAAATATAAATCAAAAAAACTCGAGTTATATTAGATTTTTTAAAAATTAGAAGATATGTTAAATTTAATATATAATGCTGGATGATATAAAGTATCCAAATGAATAGTTATTTTTTCAATATCATTAAATACGGATGGACATATTGGAAAATAGTATATCCAGTGTAAAACCCCGATAAGTTATACCACCTGTTAAACTAATGACAAATTTTGATAAGCAAACTCATCTAAAACCATTTCCCCGCTTGCATATATATGACCTGGCATATATATCGAGATATAGTTGAAAATAACGAATTAATAGTACGATTGGGTCACAATACGTTAAGAAAATAGCGATAACTATTTTACTAAAAACGAAATATTTAATACAATTCAATATATTTTAATATTGAATAACGTGAAGTAATTTAAAAATGTCAATATAGTGCATGTTTAACCACACCAGTGATTATACTCTACTGATGGTCTTAATTCTGTCCAAGTGGAAAGGAAAATGTTCCATAGTTAAGTTTATAGTTTTAAAAATGGCATGCGATTTTAAATATTGTATGCGATTCGAACAGGCCAATTTGAATTATAATATACTGCGTGCGATTTGGACCGATGCTTTTAAGAAGACGTAGCCTGCGATTCGGACATTTTTTTTTAGTTTTTCGCGTGCAATTCAGATGATCCGATATAATGGAACGAAATGACCACCGCTCTGTGTGGCGAATGGGAAAATTTAAAAGTGAAAATCTCATCTTTCGCGATATTGTATAAGAACCACCCTAAATGTGTACATTATTACTATACAATGTACACGGCGAGCAGCACGTATCGTGTTTGGGTGGTGTTATGTCATGGACTAGACAAGAGTATAATAATATGTGGATCGTGAGGAGTCGGTAGGAAGAAGGGGCAGACTGTGGCAACGGCACCGAAGAGTAACGACCACGTGATGTATAATATTGTATACACTGGGCGGGATTTGCACGTGGCCGTCGCCAAACACTGTCCAGACGCGCGCGGTGTATACGCGCCGGACGGTCGCGGAATATTAACGACTGCGGTGCCGCAATACCGTCGTATTTCCATGTTCTATTTTTATTAGCACGTCGGCGTTTATAGGTTAGGTTTTTAGTTATTTAAACACAACCACGCGTACACGTGTCATCCGGATAATTATTCCGCGATACGACATTATCGTTACTCTTATCTCACCGATCATACCGCTAACCCATAAAATAATATTGTGTATTCGTGTCCTAATTGACATGGTATTATTGTGATGGCGGGATGTGAGCCGAACGGAACACCTTCACGTCCCATTGATTATTATACCTACACCGTCGCCGACAACAATTAAAAGTCTAATTCCGGACGAAATCGATTCCGAGTTGTTTAAAATATCATCTATTTTCAGGCACTATAGTAATAACCAACAGTTTTACCTCCTCTTATTTCCCAAACACTAACACGCACGTGTTGAATAGGTGCTATAGTAATTATGGTTTGGTGCTATGGTAATTATAGTTTGGGCCAGAGACCAGACACCACCAGCGAGAAAATCTCGTTTGCTACCTCATTTATTACATGGCACGTTTAATATATTTAAAACCTTAACCTTATCACAGTATCTATAATGATTTGAGGTTGGGAAAGCTTACGATGATATTTTTTAAACTCTGCAGCAGTTATACCTTAAATTATTAATACAAGTTACGTATAAGTACCGTTTAGAGAGGTATTATGAACTCAATATAATTTGATAGATAGGTAAGTATTTTAAGAGTTAAGAAACATTTTGAAAACTACCTAACTATTTGATAATTATCAAGTCAATTAATAATGATAATAGACATCAGTTGGGTTTTTTTTTTTGAGATTTTGCTGCTTTTGAAACCAATATCGTGAATTAGCTGGTTTTTATACTAAGCCGAAATTCCTTTCCGCAATTTAAAACACTGGTATTTTCTTATGATTCCCAATACATTTATAGATCATGTGGGTTGTTTACATAAAGTCAATAAAGTACAATAAAGTCGTTTCAAAGACTTAGAAAATGCAAAAAAAAATAGTTTTGAAAAAAAGTCGAATTGGCTGGTTTTGATACTAGTGGCCTCATAAACGTTATTATTAAATAATACGTTATATTTTATATTATTATATGAAAAATCTATGAATACATCGTATTATCCCAGGTAACAATTCCTAATGTATAACTTTAATAAATATTGGTTTTTGATTCAAAATTAAATATTGAGTAATTATTTAACTAATATTCAAATACAAATATTTAATGTACAATCATCATTCAATGTTTATAATTATTAAGAAACAAATATTTAAATTAAAATCAGTAATTAATAAACATTTATTATTTAATATTATATGTAATGAAATTACCATTTAGGATTTCGACCTCCAGTAGGAGACGAAAGTTAAACTAAATTTGAATTCCTGAATGGGAATTTTTTACATTTACATGATGGAGGACACCAATCCATTTAAATAATTTATGCCATGTATGTTAATACCGTACTCGGTCGTCAATTATTGTGAATTATTAAATGGAATACGATTTTGTTACATATATGCATTTAAGTATAGTTTTAGATATCTACGATTATTTTTTAACTGTATTATATGTGTATAAATGTAATATTTTCTTAAATATTATAGTTATTGATAACACAAGTTATAAAAAAATCAGTGTAATTACTGAAAAAAATGTTTTATTCATCAAAATCTCTTTGAAAGTTCAATATATCTAAATCTGATATCAGAAATTAATGTTCCACTATTTGAAAAAATTAAGTTGTACTGCATATTTGCAGAGGTGAACGCAAGGAGGGAAGCTTGGGAATTTAATGCCACTCTGAAATTCAAGAAAAATAAGAAAATGTACAACCTGTCTCTTCACCTTATATTTCAAAATTTTTTGAGATATTAAAAATCAAACCTAAGAAAATAAGGCAATTGTGACTTATTAAGTGTCACTATTTTCATTTGTAATGTTTCCTTTAATTTATTTATAAACTTGTACAATATAAGTTATAGATACGGACTCTATAGGTATATTTAAAATTTAAAATTGAATTATTTTAGGTAGGTATTAACTATAATGTAAGATTATGGAGTATTAAAAATTGGTTATAAACTTACTCAAATTTGAAACTACTTTGTAAATAAAAATGTACTATAAATTATGTACAAAAAATGATTTCACTATAATACATTTAATTACGTACATACTATGTAGATAGATACTAATTATAGATATAAATTTAAATTAATTGTGTTGCTTAATTTATAATAAATAACATGAATTCCCACATAATATAATAGATTATATTATATGCAAAAACAATGCAAATTTTCTGGATAAGATTTATACTTTTTTGTACCTATAGGACATTTACCATTATAAATAGTTGAATATATTATTGTTTATAGGTACTTTATATAAATATGTTTAATATGGCTCTCATTATCTTCGTATTATTTTATAATATTTAGATATAATATAATATTGTAGTTTTGGAACATTTACAATCGTGATAAACCAACCTTTAGACGAATATTGAGAAAATAAGTTAAATTGTAGTAAATGTTCGTTTCATTGGCTCATGCGACTCGGGCCAGTTTAGTTTTCACGTCAATATTTTCGTGTTGATTTATATTTAATTAATTGTGTATATCCAATATTTAAAATATATTGAAATGGTGGGTACCTACTGCCTGTTTCATATTAATATTAGCATAAATACAAAAATATAAATATTTTAGCAGCTGAGAAGTATTATGTTAAATATAAATTTTGTTTTCAAAATTATCTTTGGACTTGTAAAGTTAATAAAAAAAAAGATATTATAGTAACTTTTAACTTATCTTAAATTCATTTTTTTTAAACTAATTTAACTTTACGAGTCAAAAAAACGCGTTTAACTTATGCAGCCTTAATTGAGTATAGTACGGTTTTAAGATAATTATTCCTAACACTGATTTGAATTCAATTCCTGTTCCATCCTTGTACGCAGCCAATTTCGTACATAGTATTATATAATATATCATAACCATAAAAATAAATTAATTAATCGGAGAGGTCAACGTGTTGTAACCACGTGGTTGTTACATAAATTAACTCTGATAAGGAATCGCCAGCAAAATTCTGGACCGGTATTTATTTTTTATACCTGGTATACTTATATTACGAATCCGCAATGTTTTCACAGATTTTCAGACGGTAAATAATTTAGCACGTTCGGAACGAGAATCAAGTGAAGGCATCAAGGGTAAAATACTACTTCATTCCAAATCAAAATTCCACATTTACATTTCCGTTCACGTACACTCGGTCATTAGACGTCCAAGCGTGTTTAATAGTGAGAAATGCAAATTGCGCGAAATTCAATTGGAACGATATGGCCTCGGTATCCGTGTCCTGTATTTATAATCTCAATTAATATACTGCTAACGAACAAACTGGAGTGGGCTTTTTTTTGTGTTGTTCTTTTTTCTGAAAAATCGAATTTATAGTTTTTCGAGTTTCGTTTAATTAACGAAAATAACAATAAAATAAGGTCAATCTAAAATCGCGAGACGATCAATTTTATGGGTATGCATTATTTATTAACGTAATACTGATTTCGCAATCGTTTTGCTTAGAATACGAAAATAAACTAATTATACTATCTACGCACGTCTAATTTGATTTTTATAATCTGAAGATATATATTACAATAGACTATGTAGAGCTGACAATGATTACAAATTACAAACCTTTTTTTTTCTATATTCACTTATAGCTAATGTTATTCACTAGTTAAACTATTTTCAAAAATGTACTTAGTCAATATTTCTGTGAATAATTAACCATTAAAATAGTATGCAGGTACTTTATTCAATGTTAAGATTGATGGTTCGTTGCAAATCTGACTTAAATATTGCATGTTTTTAAACTTTGTTTGTGAAAATTATTTTTCGTAAATTGTCACCATAATATGTTTTAGTAATATCAGTAGAAAACTTCTAGAAGAAATTTACAAAAAAAAGTTTCACTATTTGTTTATATTTATATATATATATATATTAATTTTTAATGAAATAATGAACTTCTAACATCGTGCAAAAATGTGTTATGATTTGTGTTATTGTCCTTTGCACAGATAATATTAATAACTTAACAAGACGTGTAAAAAACACATTTTTCAATTTCAGAAATTTCTACTTAAAAACTTCTTAATATAAAATTATATATAAAATATAATAAGAATATAAAATTTCTAAAATTTGACAACACTAATAATAACATTCTATTACTAATTTGTTAAACACGACTATTATTTTATTTTATATTTGTATTTTAGTTATATATTTTACACTTACTGTTGGCAGAAATTTTTGCAGGTAAATTATAAAAATGAAAAAAATCAGATATAGATACTGGAAGTCTAGTCTTTACTTGGGTCCTTGAGTTTTATTGTATACTATTATTATTATTTTTTAAATTTAATAACAAAGATAAATCATTATATTCAAAAGATGATTCTGAGTAAAGTTCAGTATAATATTATTTAAAAAAAAGAATATGTAACGATAAAAACATAATTTTGTTTATTATTTTTTTTAAATTTATAAAAAATTTCCGTTAGAAAAGGTTATTTTGCTTTATTTTCGCTTCGCTTGAAATCTAAATTGGGTGGAGCTATTTAAAACTTCCCAAACTTCTATCAAATTGCACCTATGCTACATTTTGTGGACTAAATATAGAAAGGTTTTATCTAGTGATTTTTAAATAATTTAGGAAGTCGTTTTTGAGGTTAAACTCTGATATAATTTTCACTTATCCTTTGAAAAAAAATTGAAGTTTAATTTAGATAATGTTCTGCTTGTTGAATAGTTTACAATATTAGGTAGCTAATATTAATTATTATGAAGTTATGATTTATGTTCACTAATTTCTTATTTACAATAACGAAAATTAAAAAAATAATAATAATTATGAAAATACTCTACAGATTTTCATATGAAAAGTTCTCCTTTTTATACTAACAAGAGTACAATTACGATTAGATAGAACTCATTCGTGGCTACCTAAAGCTAACTACATGAAACCTTTTCGTGATCCGCAATTGTCATTTTGTTCGAATAGACCTTTTCCATGATAACAATATTCTCGTTATATGATTTGGTTCTATCTGGTGGCAAATGAAATAAATCATATATATAGCTACTGAATTTCAGTGTCGATTTAGAACCATTTACTTTTGTGTAGCTCATTTAATATTTTCTGGACATATATATAATTGTGTCCATTTATGTCAAAAACCCGTTGGTATATATAGTGTAAAAAAAATTGCATTTTAGAATATTTCGATTATAGGCCGTAAATCATACGTATCTCTATAACAAGTACACCAAAATAATATTTTACAGGATTTCATGCCGTAACTTTTGTGGTTTTCGTCCGAGCATATGACAACAAACCGCATGTTTCCGCATATTTGGTGTTAAGAACTCGGAACTAGTTATTATTATTATACATTACCGGCGGCCAGACGTGACCGTGTAACTTATATATATCGTTACCAATGCGGTACACGTGCGTTTTATACACGATTTAAGATATACAGGTTGCTCATCGGGCCATGTTAAATAGTAAATTAATGTGACTTATAAACTGAGAAACTAGATCAGCTGACAAAAAACCACTACTAGCGCTCCTAGCAGTATTACGAGCTGTATTATCAACACAATCGTGATTATCGTGATATAATCAATTATTTTATACAAAATATTTAATATTATTATTATAGTACAATTATTACTAATATCCCCTGCATTTGGCGACACTGTTTTATGAGCGCTGCAAGTGGTTTTATGGACATAGATAATAAAGATATGGATGGGCCATGCTATTGTATTCAAATTTGCTCGAAGAGAGAGCTTGTTACCAATATGGTTACTGTATGGTATAGAACAGAGGTTATATGTGGTAGCCAGTAATCACGTCAACAACAATTCTCATCAGTTACCTTTAAAGTTAATTATCATAGATAACTCATATATCATAGAAAAAATTATTATTTATCAATTACCAAGTAACCATTCAATTGAGACCATAAGTAACCACTGTGGTAACTAGCGTTCTCTTCGGATTCACAACACTTGGTGTATTAGGTATAGGCATGGCCCATCCATATCTTTATTATCTATGTTTATGGAGTGTCAGTTTTTGGGTCACATAATCGGTACCTATTCGATGAGTAACCAGTGTATATCTTAAATCGTGGTTTTATAACAGCGCGTATACCGACATAATAATAACGGCGTACCGAACGGTTTTCCACCACCGTGTTTTCTGTACGGCACAGGTTTGACGCATAAAATCTATACAATAATACTATGTATGTACACGAACAGTGCGCTGTATATGACGTATACTGTGTATTTCTATATTATATTGTTTGAGAAAAATGGCGATGGCGTCGTCGGTAGCGGAGACGGCGTAATTTTGAATAAGTGGATAGCTGACGCGCCGATAACTGAATTTCGCAGTCGTTCTTCGGACGCTCGGGTCGCATACAGATTTGGCTCGGGACCGGAAGAGAATGGCGTGTGCAGGGTTGATGACGGGGGATGAAAGACGAACGATGGTGTATATATATATATATATAAATGTGTATGTGTGTGTGTGTGTGTGTGTGTGTGTGTGTGTGTGTGTGTACGAGGGCGACGAGATGACGACGACGTTGAGGTGGCGCAGAGGGCGAGGAGAAAATATAGTGTGACGGAACAGGGATAGGGCGAGGCGGCGTAAGAAATTGGATCTTCGGAGAAAGGGATAGAAAAAAAGGACGGGGCAGGGATCAAGGTGTGGGGTATCGCATTAAAATTCATCCGTCCGGGGAGACAGGGTGTGAATAATGACTTCAACACTGCAGTTGGCTGCTTTCACCCGGCCACGCCTATACGTTTCATTATTTTCGACTTATATAATATGCATAATATATTATAATACATATATAATGTACAGCTGATGAATGTATATATATATATAATGTATATATATAATGTACGTATGCCTATCTACTCAAGTTATATACGACGCTGTCGCCGTGTCGGATACAGGTAGCGGCAGAGCGGAAGCGGACGAGTACAATAACGTGACGACGACAAGTTCGGTGGTCGGTGAAGAAACTATTTTCGTGCAACGTTCCTCCACTGATGTATAATAATAATAATATGACGTGTACACTGTACATCATACACGCTGCGTGTGTTATGTGAGTATATGCCATTGTGTGTTGTACATATTATATAGTGTACACAGTGAGAATAAAATTATTGTTTTTTTTTTTTTTTTTTTTTAAAGAAAATGAGATAAACTTTTTGTATACGACAAAACCCCCGAACAAACGCCACCGTCAAACTGTCCAAATGATAAAATTAAAATGATGGGAAAAAAATAAACGATAAAAATAAAGTAGGTACAGCTTATACAAGCGCCGCGGATACAGGAGAGAGCAATAGGGGCGATTCCCCTCCCCGTTCATAAAAAAATTGATGTAAAATGACTTTTGTTTTATTATTATTTTTATTTATTTTTTTTTTTTCCTATTTTGCTCATAACTCATTAAGGACATCTGTATCCGCTTCTGATGAGTGGTGTAGATGTTTTTCGCTAGTTGGGTGTCGGTGGATGCACTTTGGTTATCTTACAGGACACTCGCCGTGGATGTATTGAATTCGAAATCAACGATGAATCATTCAATTGCATTCAATAAAACGATTTCCAACAAAGTTTGGTATAATAATTTTAAAAATAAAATGACCATTGATCTATAAATAGCCGATTAAAAAAAATCAATTATCATAACAACTATTTATTTATTATTTTGTCGTTTCCCATGTACCTATGTCATATAAATGACAGAATATTGCAAATATACCGTATAAAAGTTAGACTTTCTTCACACTTAAGAAAACTATTAGAAAAATGGAAAAATATTATTAAACTCAACTAGAACCAATATGATATCATTATCATGCAATCTCTAAAACTCGACACCTTCTAGTCGAAAATTTACTTGCAGACAAAATAAATACAAAAATAAACATCATTGTAAAATCAATAGCTTCCTTGCTATGCTCAGAATCTAATATAGAACGTTACACCGTATAAGTATGTATACGTGTAGGTAAGTCATACACCGTATTGAAAGTAGTTTTTCTTCAAGCTTAAAAAAACTACAAGAAAAATGGAAAAATATCATGTTCAAAGTACTAACTGGAACCAATTTGATATTATTAGAATACAAATTTCAAAACTGCAACACCACTCCTTCTGGAAGTAAAGTTATATATAAAAAAAAAATCAATAGTTTCCTCAATTAACTTAGAATCTAAAAGTAAATTTGAATAAAAGTGCATGGAGTGTGACGAAAACACCTCCCTCATTTAGGAGGTCAATAAAAAAAATATACAGGATCCTGGATCAATGTACACATGATTTATAGATTAATTTATGTATACAATATATATATTAAGACTAGTGAATCGTCTAGACTTCACTTATCATTCGATTCATATTTGTTTAAATTTTATTTCGTTGACGACAAGTATGATTTTTAATAATTACAATTGAATATGTATTTTAACGTTGTGACACATATTATATAATATTAAGGTGGTAAAATCAGTAACTGTAAAATCCAATTGTTAAGATATTAATTTTAACTTTTTGTTTTGAGTATATTTTGTGATTAAACAAGTAGTAGAAAAATTGTTATTTTAAAATGAATACAACTTAATTTAAAAAATTATTATCACATTATTAGGAAGATTTTGCTTACATATCACAAGAACTATATTACCAGTAAAAAATACAGTATGAAAAATGTGCAATCATTTAGTAGTTATCAAAAACCGTCTGCAATTCGTCTAACAATTATGTGAAGATGCAGTTTGAGAAATAAAACGATGTAAAACTGTTAATTTAAGTTATATTTATTCTAGTGTAATAATATGTTGTTTATTGTTTGTCATTTTAAAAAGTAATCAAAGTTATATTTAGTTGCAAAATGTTAAGGTAAAAAATGCAATTATTCTACAAATAACCTTAGGAAAACAAAACAAAATTTTTTCGCATGGTATAATTTTTTTTTATTAGTAGGTAAAAATAAAATACATTTCATTTTGAAATGTCGTTTTTGAGTATATATAATAGTACTTAGGGTATAAGTGTCATATATATAAGGTAAATACAAAATGGAAACCACGTAAACGCAAAACATTGTCGATTAAATATAAAAAAAATATATATATATTATGTTAATTTTTCTCGACGACAACTCCTCTACCCGTCAATTGTGCAATATCGCACTACCGTTACTGATCAATGCATGCAAAAAACCTTTTATTTCATTATAGTAATATTATTTCGTCAATTGTTGTCGCCTTTAATTCGTCTCTAAATTATTTTACACGCGATTCACGCGCCAATTAGACTTATATTCGTAAATATATTATTCAGAATTATTACTGTCGATCGTGCATACTATTCAATTGGCATATGAATGATTCCGATCGTCTTTCAAATGTACGAGATATTTTCTGAACATTTATCATATATATTATTATATTCGTAAATCATAGAAATTATACAGGTGAGAAATAATGATAAGGAACAGAGGATATTATCATTTTACCTCTGTTTATATTTTTAATATGGCATACCAACCAAGGAGCATATATAAATAGGATTGATTAATTAAATTACCGATCCTGTTTATCTGTATTTTTTTTTTACTTTTTATTCTGTACTATTTATCTAAGATTCAAATAATATAAAAACAAAGAAAAAAACACTTTCCCTTATAACAATAATAAATATAGATAATAATAATGATAAATAGATAGATATTTGGTTAATTTTATAACGTGTTTTCACCTTCCCCGCTAACTTTTATTTTACATACCTATTATTTTATTTATTTATTGTTAAATAAATAAATCATTTAAAACCTGAAAAATTGATGTCATAAATAAACACAATAAGTTTAATTGTTTTTATTTGATTTAATTTATATGTATTGTATTTATTATATATTATAACATTATTTTTGTGCCTTTTATTTAGAAACTATTAAACAATTAATATTCTTTGCTATTTCAAAGCAATGCCCCCAATTTTCAACCAAATGATGAAGTCTGGGTAACATGCCCCACTTTCCCTTACCCTTTATTGCATCCTTTTCATATATATAATATATATTCTAAAATTTTTTCTGAATTTTTAAACTAACTTTTTTTTTTTTTTTGAGAATAGATTGGGTTTATATTAGTGTTGATCACCCAATCCGGATCAATCCGTTTCTGGATAACTAATCCGGATCGATAAATATGATATAATATGATACAATAGTAATCCAGATTATACAGAAAATATGGATTGATGGATTATATCCACAATCCCTATTACATTTGCAATCCGGATTCACGGATTCTATCCACAATCCAGTCGACGGATAGGATCCGAAATGTGGATTAGGCCGATAATAAAATACATTCAAAAAGTAAGTTAATCTGTCCAATATGCGTGTTTGATTACACTATCGACTTCTTGTAACTAATTGTTTACAGCGTCAATTTATTTCCCGAATAAAATTGAAATTAAAGAGGTTGGATTTAAGATTAATTTGGCAATTTTGGCAAAGATCTTTTGAGAAATTGACAGTTGATTTATCATATATAATGTATTTAGGTCTACTAAGTACTGATATAATATATTGTGCCAATTGCATAGCAATTATTCTGTCTTGGAGGTCCTCGATCTTTTTAGCATCTTCATTACATCTTTAATGAGCATCTATAATATTCTATTGAATTTCATTAGCTATGACCTTTTCATTGTCACTTGGTAGAATATACACAAAATCAATATAAATCATTTATAAAATATACATTAATATATAGATATATATAGATATAGATCAAAATATACACAAAATTAAAAATTCATTGAAAAGAATTCTCTGACTGCAATATAGCCAATATTAATAAATTAATTATGAACCTTACACGGCTTATGTAATACAGTAAAAAACGTTTCCAAAATGCTCAAAATTACTGGTTTTTTTTTTTTTTTTTTTATTAAAATAATAATTTTAAACAACTGATAAACAAAATGTAGTTAACCTAATATATATCATTTTCTTAAATAGAGTGCCATTATTAAACATCCTATTAACAAAACTTAAATATATCTCATACTTCTATCTACCTTACTCTCCTCCCCAATTTGTGGGTGTTCCACACCAGATTTTTAAAGGCTTTTTCTATTACTTTCGTATTCCTCATATATATATCAACTAGAAATTAATATTGTAGAGAGATAAAATAAAAATTTAACTATAAAGAACGTGTATATGTTCTAGTCTTCTAAGTATAAAATATAATAACGTTGTTATCTGAAATTCATTTTTTTCATATTTCTAATATTTTTTGTAAGTTGAAAAAAATAAAAAATGATAGAGCGAGATTTGCATTGATTAATTGTAGCTCCCTAATCCATTGTCATAGAGAAACGGCAGTGGCTATTTATCAAAGGGCTATATCAAGTAATTTATATACATAGTTCTAAATTAAAATACTTTGTAAAAGGGCTATTAAGCAGAGACGTGAATAAGGGTAGGATGATGTCGGAAAATCGGTGAAAATTGATGACCTTTTTATTTTTGTTTATTATTAACTTTTTTAGTGGTGTTTAACCCTCCCCCCCCACCCACGAATATTTCTTAGGATCATCTCTGCTGCTACGCAATTAACGAGAACCGTTAAATATTCCTTCTTGTGGAGTAATTTTGTGGAATTTCCTTTCTGAATTATTTACTTGATAAAGGAAAAATATTTTTTTTTTTTAATAGAAGGATAAGAATATTTATACCATGGATAACATCCCAACATAAATACATTTTAAATAAATGAAATGATTGATTAAAAATTATTGACATATAATTTTATAATAAATTCAAAGTTCAAACATTGAATTTTAAACCACATTGTAGGTTTTATATAAAAAAAAAGAAAATCATTCAATTGTATCCAGTAAATTATATAAAAATTGAATTATATGAAATAACTTTGCATGAGAGAATTGTTAACAGAATTTGTGACGTTTTGACCGATTTTCGTATATTTTTTCGCTGGAAAGAATGTAGAACATTATCACTAATAAATATTTTATAAAAATTAATGACAACGTTAAATAATAAATAGCTATGGTGTGAAACATTTTACTATAGTGTATATACATTGGACGAATCATTAGCCACTTAAAAATAAATTATATCAAATTGTTAGTTTTACATATAAGATTTTCAAACAATTGTTGATTACTTTAGCAACTGGGGGTGTTTTTCGCCCTCAGTAGTAATGTTGTTTTTTTAGAAGTCCCTTCCCCTCAGTACCTATTCGACCCTGGATCATCCACTGTTCTAAAAACTCGCTATTGAAAATTAAATATCATTAATTTGGTCCGTTTACAGCAATAATTTAAAATGTTTAACGTAGTTTACTAATTAGAAATATGCTCGTACTGGTCTGTCGTGATTACGACGTCCGTTTATAATCAGTCGTCCGGTTGATACAAGTATACAGTATACAATGTTACGTAGCGTCGTTACGAACAATTAGCAAACCGTTTGTTTTTTCCGCGCTTTATTACGGAGGGAAATGCGAATATAAAAGAGCTATAAAAGAAGGGTATGGTCGTCAAAGAACGAAATACATATTATAGAAACTGCACCTCGATAGTAGATATTTCTTTTTTTTTTCCTTTCGTTCCGCTTAGGGGATTGTTATTTTATTGTTTCGGGGTATATGTTTTGTCACGTTTTTTTTTTTTTACTACTTAGATGCAAGTGATTTATGTATATATACGTACATATTTTTTTTTTTTATTATATATCACGATCAAACTTTGAACACTATTCAATTATTTATAGTCGGAGAAAATCGTATATATATTATATTGAGATGTCAACGCGGACACAATGCCGATCGTTAAATTATGTTGCGGACAATTTTGATTATTAAAAAATTGCCAACCCATCTGGCTCGCGGATAATAAACACTCATTGAATTATACTCTAATATTATAAACGTGTTGGCAATATGCCAGTGCTGTACATAGAATTGAATATGAAAATGAACACCATTTACGTATGTATTATAACTATCGTTTAAAATAGCGATATTTCGTATTAGGTCGGACATAATAAATATATATATATATATATTTTTTTTTATATACGTAAAATCTATAGTAATTATAGTAATCTTTATAAATTCGTCCATAAATTTTGATACAAAGTCAATTTAACGAAAAGAAAAAAATATAAAATTTTTATAATAATTTCACAATTTTCAATATGGATATGTACGACTATTCAATTTTAATATACCCAATATATAAGCAATAAAACATTATTTATATAAAAATAAACATAAATAAATTACATTACGATAAATATATTTATCAGATACATCATAAATGTATAAAATATAGGTATACATTGTATCCTGATTCAAAGTGACCAGCTGGTATCATATTAAAGTATATCTCAAATTATCAATAAAAAAACATTAATCTCTTATATTTTACTTTGTATTCATAATTTAATATTTTTTTAGTAGTCATACGTCATATCAATTATAACTAATTCATTAACATACAATATTATCTATTATACCTACTTTAATATTTCCTAATAAACTCAGCCTTTTGGGGGTAATTTTCTTCTTTTTTTTTTTTTAATGTAGTTACTTTGATTTATTAAATAACATATAATATTTAGCCAAAATCCTTTAAAAATATTTAAAAAATGATAAAAAATCATTTTTTTTAAGTTTACAGAAAACAGTCGTCGTAGGTAGGGCTATAAATAAGGGGGTTTTCATCACTTCTGCGAGGTAAATTTTTTTATGAGAAATATAGAGTAATAGAGTGATTTAACGTTTATTGCTATTTTGCATGTTTTCTGTAAAGATGTATAATTACAAAAAATATTTATAATAAACCCAACTTGAAATGTGAAACTTAACGTTAGATAATTTGCAGGGAATTTGTACTAGAATTTTATGTAGTGTATCAATAGATGTTTACACATAATATTAAGTTAACCAACTCTTAGAACATGAAAATATAGTACTTTTTTTCGATTAATTAAATTATTTTAGATTTGATTAATTGTACATATACATCATGAAATGCAATTGTATACTCTTTAATCCTTTAAATAAACCATAAATCATGAAATATGAATAAAAATAAAAGGTAAAAATTATTAAAATAATGGCAAAAAATACCAATATAATTGTGTAAAAAAATTTAAAATAGAAAAAAATTGCTATTTGCGGAATATCTGAAGTGGGATAAATCACCTCAGATATTTGTTCAATGTCCACGTAATGTCACCAATTATATTTCGTTTAAATATAAGGTTAACTATGAAGGTATTGATTTACCAAAGTCAAAAATAGATAAAAGCCTAATAATTGTTGAGTGATTTCGTTCAAAAGCTTTATAAAATTCAATATAGACAATGCTGAAGAAGATAAAGTTTATACAATAATATATCTATTTGTATTTGGTCAATTTTTAAAGACTCTGGACTTAGGTATATAAAATCATTTAAGTTGCACGATTTTAACGTAAAAATATGGGAGGACATCAAAATACCATTAACGTTTTCCATCTTCAAAGTACATTTTAACAGTTTTCTCTACATTATTGTATTCTAAAATGCCTTTTTATTTGTTTTTGATAAATATATTTTTGAATAAATGTCGGGATTGCACAACAACAAAAAGTGATATGGATACAGGACTATTTATCAACGATGGGCAAGGTTAACGAAAAAATTAACTAAATAAAGTTAAGTTTATAAGTAGTTACCTATAATTTTTTAAATAGTTACAAGTTAATAGTCAATGACTTAAATAGATAATTAAAGTTATATGTTTTAATCAGTCATTAGTTAACTTAACTCAATTAATTAATCATAATATGTTTTTATCTTTTATTGATATAATATGATATTATAAATATATGTTAATATACATGAAAATCATATTTTTTTAAAATCACAAAATACTAAAATTTTACTTGATTTACCTAAGTATAGAAAGATAAGTACCTAAAATAATAATTATTTTTTAGATATGTACCTAATATATTTTTTTCTTAGTGTACAAGTTGTGACCTAACGCTTTACAAAATCTACGTTAGTTAGTACATTTGTTCACATAATATATAAATAAATAAATATCGATTGTTATTGATCCATTTATTATTAGTATATTATGAACACGAATAAATATATTGAACCAAAAATACAAATACGACTGGTTTTTGTCTCGAAACTCGATCGTGAAAAGTTTACGTTTTGTAGGACGTTAATTATTTTGTCAATGACTTCATGATACCTTTATACATGTTTATACCTATGTTCGTATGTAATCGTATTTATATTGGTAATTTCTTTGTTTTTCATTTTTTTAAATTAATTAACAATATTATTTCCGATAACTTTAACGGTTACTAAGTTACCGATTGAAATATGATTATATACGAACATAGGTATAAAGATAAAGGTATCATGAGGCCATTGACAAAATATTTAACGTTTTACAAAACGTATACTTTTCGCGAACGAGTTTCGAGGCAAAAACCGGTCGGATTTGTATTTTTGGTTCAATATATTTATTCGTGTTCCATAATATACTAATAATAAATGGATCTATGACAATTGATATTTATTTAATATTATATATAATATATTATGTAAATATAATTATATATTATATAATTAAATAATTATATGTTTTATTATAATAAACGAGTTTATAATAAGGTTACATTGCAAGAAAAGGGATCTACCAGACGAAAACCATGTTGTAATACAATACAATTTTTTGAATAAAAACAAATATGATATAATATAGTATAATATTATAACAAATTGTTTCTACATTTAATAAAATTTATTTAAAAATTTAAAAAATATGCATAATGAAAAATTGAAATATTATCAATTTTAAATGTCAGAATTTAATTATTTAGTATTTTTTGCATGTTAAATTATAAATATTTGGTACCCTCCTACCAGAATAAGTCATAGAGGTTTTAAAATTTTTTTTTTCATCAATAATTGTACTATAATTATTTGTATCAATTTGTAAATTAATTTGTAGTACATGTGAGCTCTATGAATTATCAATTTAACAGCTTTTTTAACTAAAATATGGTAATAAATAATTTTTTGTATACAAATGCTCCAAAAACATTCGTTTTTTATTTCAAAAAATCTAATTTATATATTATTAATTTAGATTGAAGTAATTCTAAGGAGTTTATATCGTATTGCAATGGATAGTGGCTAACATTTTTTTGTAATCTTGTATACCACAGATTGGAGGCTTTCCATTTGAGGAAATATCTGTGAAGACCCTTATAAAATTATACTTAGATGGTACTGGTAAATTATTAAATCTGTTTAAAGATAATATGCCTGGTGATGTATAATATAATAATTGTATTAAAATACATTCCAATCTATTAAAGTTGAAAACATTAAACGTTTACAAGGAGTTATGTCAAGGAATACAATTAATAAGTATTTTAACCATTTATGTAGATATTTAAGTATTTGAGATATACCTCCACAAAATATAATTAATTACGACGAGATAAATTTTTATGACGATCTGGGTAGTTTAAAATTTCTAGTAAGAAGTTTAAATATTTAAGCATGCAAATACAATATTTTGAATTCGTCAAAACCCCGGACATAGGTTTTGTTTGGAATAATAGCAGCTGGATAAATGTTATCTCCACATATTGTACCAACATAAATATTTATAATTATGAGATTCATGAACTTCTATAGCTCAGATGGATATATATAATGTATCATATAATCGATACTGTTCTGGTTGGATCAATAAATACATATTCGATAACATTGTTGACGTTTGAATGGGTTCAAAGTTTTTGTTAGAGATAATTTAGCTAGTCTCACATGTTGATGAAAAATAGTTCAGGCTTGTAAAGAGCATAATATAATATTCCTGCCACCAAATAGTATTGACCCATTTAAACAACCACCTGACGGATCGTGTTTAAGACCACTTAAAATTACATAGTGTAAAATTTGAAGAGCTCATAAAAAAAAAACTAAAATAGGACCAATTACAAAGGAATTTTTAACCAGATTATTAAAGAAATCATTGGAAAAAATATCAGCCGCTCGAACACAACATATCATACCAGGGTTTGAAGCAACTAGATTATATCCTATAAATAGATAAATTATAATAAAAAAAAATGCTGAAGATTCATTAGATAATTCTGCATCAATTATTCTACAAAAAGTATTACATGACATGTATTAAAACTATGTATGGAAAAGTAAATTATGTAGTTGGCAGCAGAAAGATAGGATAAAGGCAGGATGTAGTTTGACTGAAGGTAATTTATTAAATGTCAAAGAAAACGATACGATAATTTTAGGCAATACAGTATATTTGGAAACTGTTGATAATATAATCGTCAATGAAATTGAAAAACTTAACAAGACTGAAAAAGATAATACGACTGGAAAGAAATATAAGAGTAAAAAAGGTAATATGACAAAAAATAAAAAAAATAAACCAGTCAGTAGAAAATGAAAGCATTCGGCTCGTTAAATAGAATACTGGGAATATTATGGTGAATAAATTTAATTTGAAAGCAATGAATTTTTCTATATATATATATATATATATATATATATTTATTTTTGCATTTTTTTTCTATTTTAAGTTTTATGTAAGTTTTAGGTTATATAAATACATATAAATTGTCCATACAAAAATCTTCAACAAATATAGTCGCTTCGGGTATATACTCATAGATTCCCCAACTGATATCGGCAGATGTCTAGAAGATAAGAAAACATCATCTAAAAATTATTAAGAATCATTATGAATACATTTATCAGTGCTGTCACGTGTGAATAAATTTTCATAATAAAGCTTAATATATAAATCGCTGGGATTTATATGTAACCAACATGACTAACGAAAAGAAAGATTGCAAGTAGCTTGCAATTTAGTCTTGGTAATTCATACAAGATTTGTCTCGGTCTTGCTACGTTACGGTAAGATCCTTGATCTTGGTATTGCTATTCTAGTGTGGTGTTGGTGTTGGTGTTGGTTTTGATCGATTTTACTTTAGAACAGTCACTGTACGAATTTACATTGTTCGGTCATTTGTCGTTGACCTTAAAATCAGTTGACCGTCTTATCACCACGAGTATACCTATAATCATCTTGAATTGCAAGGAAAATAATATAGAAAAATTAACCAGATCATAGTCTCAAAATCGGTGTTTTTCAAATAACCAACGGAATTATGGAAAAACGTGCTTGTACGACGTACGTTTAAAGCTTTAAAAATATTTTTCTATAAAACGTTGGTGCTCCTTGGCGACCTTTCGTTCCCAAGATTCGGTTGTGTTTTCATATGGGAATAAACGTTAATAACAGATTACATTATGAATACAGATAGATCACTGGGCTCGAAAACAATAGACCGTCGAATACCGTCTTCTGATATGCTGCACAGTTACCAGTGTTGTTAGATACAACCATATAAATTATTTTGCTAATATACAATATTATTGTAACATTTTTAATGTTATCATAGCAGATAACAATAAAATAACACAGATTTGTCAGTTTGTCTCACGGAAATAAAGTTTGATTTCATGGTGTATATTATATTATCGTGGCCACACTGATTCCCGTGGAGTTATCAGAGGGCCAAATGACGTCATCGTTTTTTGTTTACGTCGCCAGTGGATCTATCTGCGTATTCGTATAATGTGTGTCACTGACTTATTAATAATAATATTGTTATCATTATTATTAAAATATGCGCGGAACAACGGTGAATTACGCGGCTGCTATCGTATCACACGTCGGACAAGACCGTATACGATAATAATTACGGTTTTGTCGCAGAAACCAAATCGTGACCGAACGGGGTCGGGCCGTGATCATATTATGATATTGTACTGTTTTTGTATGACATACGAGCGTAATTAAAATGAAACAATAATTTCCGCGTGCGTTTGTGGGAACGAACAGCGACGAAACGGACATAATAATGACGTGGCCGCGCGTACGTTACATGGACGTTATCGGGTCCCCGAGGTGAAATAATTCAAAGTGGCGATACGGGCCCGACGACGCCTGTGCTCCGGGCCGGCGGTGTACGCGTGCGCGCGCCGCCCGTGGCTCCTCGACGACGAGGAAGGACACTGCAATTTCCGCGGGTCTCTCTCTGCCCTACCCCCCCCCCCCGCCCACCCACCGGTCGCCGTGCACAGTCACGCAAATCCCAAAGCACCCGAACCTAACCGTATAATGAATAATTAAACAACACAATGCTATATAATATTATAACCAACTACCGTACACGTTATACCTACGTCGTACTGTATACGGACATAATACGTTATATAATATCGTATCACATTATTATCATTATTATTATCATTATTATCATTATTATATATCGTGATTAAATCGTGTCCGTCCGTACTGCGGCGCACTGTGTAAACGTCCGATATTTTGATGATCCTCTTGCCACCCCTTTAGACAAAAAAAAAAAAAAAAAAAAAAAAAAATGAAAAAAATACGCGCACGTGCGTGCCGCGACACGAACCCGGGGAATGACGGACGCGTAATTTTCACGTTTGCGGGCCCGCGCGGTCAGCCATCAAATACGTATTACGCCAAGTGTGCGCACATCCGGTTATTACGCTCACCCGCCCCTTTACCCGATAATTACTGTCGTAAATCATTATAATAATATCGTATATTAGGTGATTCCGACGTACTTTATACGTCCTGTCGCACCGGTCCGGCGCCCGTGCGATACACCACACCGCGGACCCGCTCCTCTATATTTTATTTAAATAATATATAATTCGCTGTTGTTAAATAATATATTGTATTGGTAATTATAATAAATCGCACACGTGTATTTGAGATACGCACGTAAGTATATAATATCAGAGGTGGGTCGAATTCACAATGTATACGTGTCCGATCGAACGTGAACGGTTTAGTGTTTGAATGTCCAATCCGAACCCAAGCAAAAAATAAAAAATCTTTTGGTGGAAAACTATATTGACCCCGTTTCGTCCAAAATCGAACTTCTAATCGAGTTTGTTCGAGTTCGGTTCGGTTCGGTTCGGCTCTACTTTTCACTTTTGATCGAGTTCGACTTTCAAACCCGAATAAAAATCTTGAAGTTTGGTTCAAGCGTTCTTAATCCGGCACTTTTCAATACCGATTTTTTATGCTGTCCGATATTAGTGTGTTTCGCAAATTTCAAGCTAAAGCTACGATTTTTAGTCTCGGATTTCTAGATTCCTTTATTTATCAGATAATGTCAAGTATGAGCAAAGTTAAATATATAATTATCTAGTTCATGTTACTTTAATTAGATTTTTTTTTAAATAGTTAAAAGTTAAATGTTATTTATTATTTCTTAAATAGTTAAAGTTAAGAGTTGGAACCTAAGAATAAATGTTCTTTTGTAGGTACCTACTTTAAAACGTTGTTTTTTTTTTTTTTAAACTAACGAACATTTTTTTGGTTATTAACTTATTTGCAGAGTTATTTAACTAAATAATTTGTTAAGTTCAAAGTACATGAAATTAACCAGTTATATTAAAAATTTAGCTATAACATAACTTGTCATCTTACATTAACCTCATGGCTATAGCTGATGCCCATTGTCGTTTAATATAGATGTAATTTAACTGTCGGTTAAGTTTATTGGACTGTTAATTAAACTGGTAAATTTTTCTTCGAATACATTTTATTTAAACTGTCATTTTATTATTAATCGAAATAAAATAAAATAAAATAATGTTTTTAAGTTAAGCGAGGCAGCTGCTGGCCTTATACTTTTAGACTAATATTTATTTTTATAAATAACCTTGATCAGAAGACATGATTCAATATCATAATAAGTGTGTAGGGGAACATGGGACGAACTGTTACATTTTTTGCTCTTTTGTAAATTACTTTTTACCATTGTAAAGAAATTAATTTTATTTTAGTAAAATAGTTAAATATGCAACCAATTAAATTATCCAAAATTCAATATAGTTAAATATTTTAAATTAAATAATTATTAAAAAAAATATATGTTACAGTACTGGCCATAAATACTAATATCAATAATATATTTCGATTATAAAACTTGAAAATCCAATGTTAAAGTTATATTGGTATTACAATTTTATAATTTTGAACACTGCCTTTTTTAAATTACGTAGGTAATTATAGTACATATTCTATACAAAAACCACACACTAAATATAAATTTATTACAAAATAAGTAAAATTTAAGGAATTAACTAACAATATAAATCTGTATTGAACTTTCCCTTGTTATACACAATTATAAAACATGTAAAAATCTGTATATATTTGATTAAATAAACATTACAGCATAAATATACTTAACCCTATGCTTATCTACCCAATTTCCAATACTTTAATAATTATTTTACGACTTTTTGATAAATGAATTGGGAAGAAAGTACCGAAAAATGAAAAATAAACGACAAAAATACGATTTTGGGTTATTTCTTCGTCAACCCGTAACAAATGAATCTAGAATCTTGGAAATATACACAATTTATTCAGTGTTCAGAATAAACAATGTTCAATATACGTTTATTGTGTTCGCATTCATATTTGTGAATTATATATACATGCGAATGCCTTTCAATCCTTTCAAACGATGATATACGATTGCCTACGATCATACGATTGTGTATGATATTACTACAAGACCACAAAAATACGTAAATAAGCAAGAAAATGAACACAACGTGGTCAACTAATAATGTATCCGTTTAGAGCACGGCTTTAGATAAAATGGTTACACAATTACGTGTGATAAGACGTCCTTCGTAAATTCTTCCCAAAACCACCAAAAACTCACGTCACTACAGCGCTATCTATTTTGTAATATAGTATCACCGGAAATAAAAGCCCATAGTAGTGTAATAATCTGCCACAAAAGCGCTAGTATGACGTGAGAAAACTGATAGCATCAGAGAACTTTTTTGTCCGGATTTCACCGTGAATTAATATAGGCCGTTGTGTAACCATTCTATCTAAAGCCGTGGTCTAGAGAGATAAGAGATTTTTTGACACCGAACCTCCGCGCAGGAGATACCATTCAATTATTAAAACCCTTATTTTCATGAACGTTTTTGTATGGTTGTACTCTTAAACCGTATTTAATTTAAACTGTTTCTTACTCGACATATTGTATTATAGCAAATCGTGGGATATTTTCGAATTAAACTGTTCGAGTGAGTGCAGAAAGACCCAGCCCGGTTTTAATAGGTGCGACCGAAAGAATTTTATTTAATTCTAAGTTTCATTATATTGGTGTAAAATAATGTTAAGAATAAATCATTATTTTAACAGCTTACGAACAACGGCAATGTTACTCTAAATTTGGCCAGGTATAACAAATGCAGTTATAATGTTAAAAAAGAAACATAGGAAATCGTATTATAGCCAATCGTAATCCATCCCTTTCAAATAGAATGTAAACGTGCTCGACTTTCACATTTTTAAGGAATTTTAATAATATTTAGGCGGTTTAAATTAAATTAAGAGAACGTTACACTAACTAATTTTAATAGCGAAATAGTATTTTCGTTATTCAATTTCTACTAAGTACTAAGTCTACAATATACTTTGAGATATATATTATACACCGGTTAAAAGATTTTTTTCGATTTTATGTTGGAATTAGATTTTCAAAATAATGTTTTATTTTTTATTTTTTATACTATTGAATATTTATCAAATACGTATTTTTGATATGCTATATTTTTAATATATAGTACGATTTTTATAAAGTTGGATTCCACAAACAAAAGAAGTTTAATTTCTCATTTTTCAAACCGTGTTACGATTTCAATATTTTAAAGTAACATGGTATTACACGGCATTTGAATTTAATAACAAGTTTTTTAAAATAAATATCTTGATTATGTAAAATAAAAAATGGTACTGACACAGGCATATCTCTAAAAAACATTATCTTAGTTCCTAAAATTTCATAAAATTTATGAATTTTATATTTTTTAACATTTATTGCCTATATAAAACCCCTTAAAAATCGGATTAAATAATAATCCAGTGACAAGAGGCTGCCTCATGAAAGTGTCTATAAATCGGTAATGTTTCCGTAAATGCAAAAAAAAAAAAATTGAATCGTGAATCGTAATTTATATCACGAAGAACGTGACTATCAATGTCTTCTATTTAAAATGAGCCTGAACATGAACGAATTACTTTATTCAAGTGAACGATTCAAACACTGAATTTATTATTAGTATATTAACAGGGATACAATTTTCAAAATTTCTTCCAATTTTGGATTATTTATAAATTTCGAGGTTTTAAGTCTTAATAGTTGTAATTTTAGATTTTATGACGACGTAATTAATTTTCTAATACAAAAATATAAGGTTAAGCATACGTTACTATAATTATAAATTTTATTCAAAAAAAGCTCAAAAATCTTTAGTCATAATTTATTTTTTTTTTTTAGTTATGAATGTTATAGACGACATTTATCATCTCAATGTAAAAATATATATCTTCATAAATTATAGTTTAATAAAAAATAAATAAATCTAAAAATTTGAATTTTACAGAGTAAAATAAATTAGGTAGTATTATGACTATGTATTTGACTACAACATGTACGTTATTAATTTAATAAAAATGAATGTATTTTGACACTCATTTTCACACTGAATCGTTGTATACGAGTATATTACATATATGTATATATATTTTGTACATTGTGTTTCATAAATCCCGTAAAAGCCAAATATATTCAAATATTTTTTAATGTGCATTTTTCAAAAGTAATCAATAGGGAACAAATTTATATGCCTAAAAAAATATGAATTATGCTTTTAAAAATATGCAAGTATACATTAAAAATGGCATAAACATGTTCAAAAATATGCACTTCACAATGTTGATATATGCAATTATTTTCAAAAAAATCATAAAATATGCATTTATAACACAAATATGCTTTAAAATTTATATATTTATATTTATTATTATTTATATAATATAAGAGTATATATAAATAGATACAGAAATATATGAAAATTGAAAAAAAATGAATTGAATAATAAAATATCTATATATGTATATATATATAGACACATATATACATGTAACAACAATTTTTTTTTTCGTAGCTGAATGGGCTGACAATTTATAAAAATGTTTAATTATATTATTTTATGTATTTGCGATTTTCGCTAAATTTATTCAATAATAATATTTAGTAATATATCAAAATGTTAAAATAAGAATTTATTAATAAAAATGCGATTATTTTTATTAATAATATGGAAAACTGTGCAAAATAAAAATAGTTTGTGTATACGCAAAATTCTGTAAAATCCTTAACAACAAAATCCAAACTTAAGAAAGTAAATTAAAAAAATATATTATTTATGCAATTTAATTTTTAGATTATCAGTGTTCTTAAACACATATACAATCAGTTTTAAAAAAAAGTTAAACATATTGAATAAAAATTAATTAAGTTCAAGTAGTTTTCGATTTTTGTTAAGCGATAGCAAAATAAACAAAAAAATAATTATTTTGTCAAACTCAAACTTAATCTGTATTTTAAAAACAAATTCTGTGTTTTACATATTAATTTGTACGTTATAAGTTATAACCAATACAATTTATTATTCTTATTATTTTGATTTATGTATGCAATGAAAATTAACTATAGATAAATCAAAAAATCTACAAAAATGTTTTTCTTATTGTTTGTATTTTAGTAATTATAATTATTATTATTTACTAATTTAATTCAAACTGTTCAAACTTAAAATTTTCTTTTGAAATTTCCATTTACAATAATTGTTAATTATAATTGTAATTTTACGTTGCACACCAATAAGCCACATTGCCGAAAATTCATGTCAGATTCAAAATTAGATTAGTTCGAGCTGATATTTAAAAAAAAAACTGGTTTTATATGTTAAACAAAAATTATATTTGAAAGTTTATGTAACTTTAAACTTTTTACAACAGAAGCCCCTCTTAGGTTATCCAAAAAAAGTGTTTTGCGATATATGTAACATAATCTCATTATCTATTAGGTATATATCCATTAATTTGTTACCAAAAAATCGTCCATAACAAGAATGAGCTGGATGAACTTAAGCGTAAAACAACAAATTTTTTAGAATATGAACTCACTTTAATAATAAAAATAAATAAATAGTCATATAATCTGATGCATCTAAGGATGACATTGTACTCGTATTTCGATCACTAACAAGAGAAGAATGATATGCACAAGTTGAGAAAGAATTTTCAAGACTGATATTTGCTTTCACATAATTAAAATGTTTTTTTTTTTTGGCAGGCTAATAGTAGCATTAACTAACCATAATCCATTGGAAGCAATTATGGACGAGGGCTTAAATCAAATATCTTCGGATAAATTACAAAAAAATGTGGATTAAGTTATTATAGACTATAATATACAACTAAAACCCAATGTGCCTAATTAAATGTTATCTACTCATTCTTATAGTAACTATAGTAATACAATTTCAGAATAAAAAAAAATACTTTATAGTATTTTGACGTAAACTATTTATTATATTTATAAACCTATACAATAAATTGTAATTATCCATAATTTATTTGATTAATAAATTGTGTTTTAATAATTTAAACAATTCGATTAAAAAGTAAATTATAATTTAATGTTCTATTTTAAAATATTCAATTGATGCAATTAAATTATACAATTTAATACATTTTGATAAAAATTGAAAATATAACAGTGGTTAGGTGTTCATGCCATGTACGTTCTTTTATATATATATATGTCAACATAACTCAATAGAAATGCTGTATAGCACAATTTTTTTAAATTTTCAACCCATATACATATAACTCATATATAAAAATTGTATATAACTAATAATACGTTATGGTGAACCGATATACTTTGATTTCTTTCAAATAATTAGTCTGTTGAAATCGATAAAATCTTATAAATACAACAACAATATTATTCAATATTTTTATATTTATTTTAAAACCTATATTTCCCAATCAACATCCATGAAAATAAATCTGTTTAATTTTAATAAAGGTTTAAAAAAAATTAGTATTAAGATGATGAAAAACACTTGGTGATATATTCTATCTATAAATGCTTAAAATAAAATGTTGACATTATTTTTACAGAATTTTTAAATATCTCATTATAATTTTTTAATTATAATATTTATTTTTTCAGCTATATAAATGGGTAATAAAATATAATTCGAAATTATTTACCTAAATCAGTCATAATTATTTTATTTTTTTTTTACTTAGAATCATGTATATAAAATGTAAGTAATGTAGGTAATGTAAGTAAATGTATGTAATATTTGTATATTGTAAAATAATTACTATAAAGTTTAAATTTTATATTATTGGTGTATCTGTATATAATTTTTTTACCTATAAATAAAATATGATCAATTACCTAACTGTAAAAAGTTCAGCTGAGAAACAATTCGTTATTAATATTCTATAGCTTACCCAACTACGCGAAATGGGCATAACTGTACATTAGAGTAAGCCTTGCTGATAACTTTAGATTCAATAATTCAAAAAAACAATTCAACCAAATGTCAATCTACGGGAATAAGATAGAAGGGGGGATACGATTTTTTAGGTTATAAACTCCCTCATAAGCTTTTTGACAATACTTGAAAAAGGGACATAACTAACTTAGTAGCTAGTTATAATTTTTTAATTTAAATTGGTACCTAGAAAAATTTTCAATAACCGTCATAGATATTTATGAACTATTGTTTATTATTATGAAATAATATTGAAACATTTGGAAACTATTCAAATTCTGGTGAAACGTCCAAAACCATCCATTTTGTCAACAAGTTTCAATATATTCCAAAGTGTAACGATGTACAAAAAGACCATTGAACAGAAATGTTTTAATAATAGATTTTTAATAAATTTGATATTTAAAAAATAGTAAACATATTATAAAAGTATTATAAAAATATACCAAATTTAAGATATTGATTTATAATAATTTATATGCCACATTCACATATAGAGAAATATATTTTAGATATTTTTGTATCGTTTGTTCAAAGTATATCTACCATTTGACAATAAAGTGACAGTGTTTTAAAATTGTTATTTATTTAAATGAATTATTTTATAAAATAAATCTTTCACTTCTTTGTTAGGCAATATGTTTTTTAAACGAAACGCTCTCCACAATATATCATTTTTTAAATTTAAATTTATCTCTAAATTAAATTTAACCTAAGTTAGTATTCTAATTCTAAGTAGTATATAATTTTTTGTATGAAGGTCTTAAAAAATTTAAGATTATTATTATTATTAATATAAATTAAATAGGTACCAAATACATCTATTATTAACAAATATATAACATATATTAACAAAATATAGTAACTACCCCAACTCCTACTCTAACATTCAGAGAACAATAATAGATACTGCACTTACATCCTGTATGTAACAAATTTTGCAGTAACTCGATTATTATAAATTTTCAATAAAAACACATAAAAA
Organism: Pemphigus obesinymphae; assembly: GCA_025469235.1. Lineage (NCBI taxonomy): Eukaryota > Metazoa > Arthropoda > Insecta > Hemiptera > Aphididae > Pemphigus > Pemphigus obesinymphae. The sequence continues at coordinate 96,034 of JAIPRL010000617.1, forward strand.
CAATAATCTGGTGATTATGGTATTCCAAATATTTTTGTTTTTATAAGTATTTTTCAAGTATTCTGATTACTTTAAAAAAATGTTTTTCACAAAGTTTAAATGTTTGTATTTGGTTAATAAAAAGATATAGTCAGTTGTGTTGAATTTCAATATAAATTTGATTATATCAATAATATAATAATGCTAGATGAAATATAAATATCTATATAAAATATAGGTTTGTAGATTTATTGAAACTTAAATGTTAAAAATATTATGTTTTTGTATTTATGTTCAAATATTTCTTAGACTTCATAAAATATTTTTACTTTAAATAATTTAGAAAAATATTTTAAACCTTTTTTTTTAAATAATTTTTATAAGACCGAAGAACAGTGGTGGGCTCATACATTCCGTTTTTGGCGTTGTCCCGACAAACTATTATCGATTTTTTAAGAGATTTATGAATATTTTGGTAATGATTTTTTAACTCATTTAAAGTTAAGTTAAGTTTAAAAAATAACTTATTAACTTAAGTTAGAGGTATTTTTTTTTTATAAATCAATATAACAATTGATATATACAGATATAATAAGGTATCTATTATTTTTTTGGAAATATTGTTATTTTATAATAACATAATATTATTTAAAATACTACAATGTATAATTATTATTAAAATTAACAACTTATAGGTTCATAAAAATGTTTAATTAGTAGGTACATATCTGAATATTGTTTATTGATAAGAAATCTAATATATTCCCGATATATTATTAATATAATATAATATAGGTAGTATAAAAATACGGGGAGATTATTATATAGTATATAGGTATTCTTGATTTATTTATATTTTCAGAAAAAAATAGTTCTTATAATATAATAATTACTTATTAAAAACGACAAACACATCTTTATTTGTATTCAACTATATTGACAATAGACTCAATATAAAATCAAAATTATATTTAAAATTATAAATCAATATTTTAAAATTAACTTAATTGACATTTAATAAACTCGTTATTTAAAAGTTAATATAGCCAGAAATAAGTTGGGGTAATAAAATCAAATATAAAAAATTAAGTTAAAAGTTAAAATTAAAACTTAACTTTTAACTTATCAACTCGTTAATGCCCAGCATTGAAATTATTACGATTCACTTTTTTTTTTTTTATTGTTGTCCCGTTTTATAACTTTCAAAATATGGCAACTCTGAGAACCGTGACTCCAGTTACAACTTTAATATTGTCTTGGATAATCTTTAATGTTTATGTGAAATAATAATAGATACATCGTCTCGAGTCGAGTATACTTTCCTATTATAATAGTTTCTTTCATCGTGAGATAGCTCAAAGTTCAAATAATTGTCAAAAAAAAATCTACTATATAGTTGACTATAATATATTGTTATTATTACTATCGTAAATACGGGTTTCGCGGGAAATAAAGGAAATAGTTCTGTAATTTTATATACTTACTGATAAACTATATAGATTTTTAATATTTTCGACATGCTCTCGACGGTACCAGTTACGAGTTTACGACTTACGTAATGCCGGTGGGAGTTGTCCAAGTACACAATACAATATATAACACGCCGATTTGTCAAGGAGACCACAAAACATAACCATGGTATACATATATAGGTGTAAACTGTAAAGGGTGTAAACTGCCGACAAACGTATTAAAATCACTTTGCGGCCGAGTAATGTGTAGTGCACGCCGACTATAGGCGGTTGACTAATCGCATCCCGATTAACGGCACGCGCGTTACAGCACGTGTGTTTTGTGTATTACGCGTAAGTCGGACGAGCATAGTGTACGCACGTATACAGGGTGCGGCAAAAAGATCTCCCATATTTTGGAGGTCAATAAAAAATAAACACATAAAAAAAATAGTTATTCAAAATTTGTTCTTATAAGGATCATAGTGCATATTATATTATAGTTTTACGTTCAACGGATAAACAAAAAACGTGACGTTCTTCATAACGAATACGTATGTTCAGCCGGTCTATCGATCATTTCTGAAGTAGTGAGTTAAAAGTTAAAATTTATTTTTATTTTTACTTTAACATATACAACTTAAACCTCGAGACATTTTTTCCCAATTATTTAGCAATGAACTTTTCCACTATTGAAAGTAAATATAACCATAGAAGAACAATCACGATAGTTATCCTGAAATCGGAGTCAATCAACAATATTGAACAAAGTCGATTGTCGTAAACTGATTGAATAAATTACTGTAAAAATAAATGAAATATGTTTTCTAATTGATAAATTACTATAAAATTATTATAAGAACTCGTAAATATTGCAGTTCATGCGAGTATTATTGTACATTGTACATTAATACGGACTAGCAATTATTTCGTCTTTTACGTGTTTTTTTATCTGAATGGTTATAAACATTAACGTTAAAAGTTAAGTTAAGCTAATGATAATTTAAATAAAAACGAAAATTGACTTTTTAACTTGACATCAACTATTTAACTTGTTAAATCCCAACTTTGTTAATAGTGGAGGACCACACTTGTGAAATAAATCTTAAAATCAGCTGGAAATATAACTATATTGTATATATATATATATATTTATTATGTACATTTATCCTGAAAGTATTTTTATTTCAATGAAACAGATATTCGACGACATGTGTGATTTTTTTCTTCCAAAATTATGGTTGGCATTTTAACTACACCCTGTATAAACCACCAACAAAACGGGTAAGTACCACATGAAAGTAATAATGAGTTTTGAGCTCTCCACACGGGTGATGTGTGGTATATATACATAATGTAACCCCATCGTTCCTCCGTGGAAACTGCGGTCGTTTAAAACGCGGCCGCGACTCGGACGCGTGATAATCGATCACTACTAATATTATTCGCGAAACTCCAACGACGATGATCAGGTGGCAAACGCGTTCGTAATTATTATTGTTATTGTTGTTCGAGTTAAATAATAATGGACAATTGTTCAAAATATATTGTCTTCATGCATATTGATGTAAAGTTACGGTGATAATCTTTTGGGAGATTATTCTCCAAAATGGAGAATTTTCGGTAATTTATTTATATTTAATCATCCATATAATAACTGAATAGAATAATTTTGTTAGAAGAACGAATTTCAGTGCTATTATTATTTCTAATAAACCTCAAGGAAATAATTTTGAAAGCCATATACAGGGCCCGTAGATATGTCACAAGTTTCGTTGAGCGTGCAGGAAATCTACTGTTGAATGGGTATTAGTATTTAATGTATTATGTTGTATTCAAAATATACAACAAATTTTTATGGTTTTTAATGTTAATTTTTAAGTAATAACACTTTCAGATTCAATATCCTCTCAGGACATACTTTTTGAATAATTTTATCAATCATTTGACTTTTGACGTATTGAAAGTATATTATAATAGTAAAGCAAATTACGAAAAAATGAAATTAATTATGTGATATTCTTGTCACATAAATATAACCCAAAAATGAACTTGTAAATATTTTTAAATCAAGTTTTTGATTGCTTATGATAATAATTAATGTTTTTGGAAGATTAGGTTTTAAAAATCTACTTTTTTTTTTGCCATGATAGGGGGCGTTCAAATATTACGTCAGCACATTTTTAGCCTTTTTAGAGTCCCCCCTTGTCAGCAATTGTTAGCAAATGTCCAACCCCTCTTCTTTATTACGTCAGCATATATCCAACAACCCAACACTATTAAAAAAAAAATAAAAAATTTCCGAATTTTATATGAATTAATTACAAATAAATGAAAAATTACGTTAGATATTTTGATAAAAATAAATACATATTTTAATTTTTTTTATTACTGTTGACGTCAGCATTATTCTAATGCTCCCCATTCCCGTTGATAGTAAATGTAAGCACACGACAGACCCCCCCTCCCCCTAGGCGCTTACGTTATATTTAAACTCCCCATAATATAATAATCAACCAGTACGAATGGTCAATACTTCGTGAAGATATTATCTAGTAATAATTTTTAAGAGAATATTGTTATTACTATAGTCATCCATATAAGTAAGTATACACTGGGTGTCTTAAAAAATTTACAAAAATACATTTGTATTTTGTAACTTTAAAAAATATATTAAAAAAATAGATTCGTAACTGAAAATATAAAAATCCAGTAGTAAAAGTTAGTAGTGGATGGAATAATTTCACTCGACTGATACGATAATTGATGTATTGATATAGAAAGCAATGACGGGTAAAACAATTCTGAGCAAAGCTCAGTGAAATATTATTTTAGTGAAATTTTTTATTATTTTCAGTAGTCTTCCTTTACACTTAAAAATCTACTGAGAAAACACTAACTAAGTATAATACATTTCCTAATAAAACAATTTTTATATGAAAAACCTACTCGACTCATTACTATCTAAAAATATGTATAGGTACACTATGAACCATACAAAAAAAAAAATCAAATAAAACTTTTTTTATAAAAATTACTAAACATGTCATTAAGAATTTATCAATATAATGCTATGGTAAATATTTCGTGTAGAATAATTTATACTATACACATTTTCCAATTTATAAAAATGTTCGCCCATTTTTGGTACTTTGTTAAAGGAAACTAGGTATTGAAGAAATCAAAAAGTTACATTTATAATGAACCATTTAGAATGCATCTATATCACAAATTGCTCAACTCAAAATTTTACATAACTCTTTTTACCCAAAAACGTGTATATATAAGTACATATATATAATATATATATAAGTCTATGACCATGACAAGTTTATGTCAATTTTCAATTAATAACATTTTTTCGTTAAGAACAGTAGTTTTTCATTAGGTTTTTGAAAGCTACTTAGAAAATTACAAACTATACAACGAATTTCCTATCAGAAACCTCTGTAACTAAAATTCTTACTTTACTTCTACCTAAAAAAGTGTATACAATTTACATACATAAAAAATATATCATTGTAAATCCACATTCAAAATCTAATATGAAAATTTGCGACACATGCTATCGTATAATTGGAATTTATGACATTCAATAGAGGTGTTTGTTTTTTTTATTTTTGGGTGTTTCAGAGATTTATATACAAAATAAATGTTTAATGTCCAAAGTCAACAAAGTTGTGAATTAAAAATATAAATAATAAACCCTTGATATTGCCTTCAATTATTATAAAATGATTAAAACTAACTATGTCGAAAAAGGCCTTAAAAAATAAAAATCTTGTTTGATTGCACAATATAGAGAAAATGGTTATATGTAGTAATATTAATGTTGTTCATAATATTTATTTTTATTTCATTTGATTTCGTCATTTTACGATATTATTAACAAGTTTGGGCATCAATAGTTAATAAGTTGAAGTTAAGTTAGTATTAATTTAACTAGTTAATTTTGTAATCTGTGAACTTATCAAATTATTTACCTAAGATATCTGTGAATAAGGTATTATCTAATTAATATTTTTTATAGAAAGTTAATACATTTTTTTTTTTTATATTTATTTACTTATTATAGTGTACCATATTACGATATATTTATAAATGGGTATTATATGTAAGGTATTTTATTTATTTATTTATATTATATTATATTATGTTATATTATTTCAAAAAATTTTTGGCATTTTAAAATATATAAATCATTTTCTGGGTTTGTTTGTTTTTTAGTAAATTACGGTGTTTTAAATGGACCAGAACGCATCCAAACGGCATTCATAACATTAGCCTTTGCGTTCATTTCTATTGGTAAAAACTAGTATTTAAGATTTTGGACAGTAAAAAAAAACTGGTTCTTAAAAAAATTAAGAAAGTGGTGTTTTTCGGTAGGGATTATAAGAGCTCGCCCTTGGTGAATCCAAAATTCAATGTATGAATAAGACAACATAACTAATTATTCAGAAAAACTCAATACTCTATGATGTACTAGATGTACTTTAAATGTACTAGATCCAAAAAATCGCTCGTATCCAAAAATGATATAATAGAAAATATTGAATTTGATGATGATAAAATACGTCACTTGTGCCGCCATTTTGTTTAAATATAGAAAATAATATTATTATTATTCAAGGTTTTTAACATAAAAATGGAAAGAAGAAAAGAAAGTGTTCTGGATTATTTGACACCACTCTTTTTAGAACCAGTTAAATCGGGCATTGTTTTAAAATTATAAGAAAGTAGGAGGTGTATGGTTAGAAAAAATATTGGAAATATTGAGATATTGTAATTATTATAACGTCACAGTAATTTCATGATGTCAGGAACAATAAAAGTTATTAAATAGAAATCAAATATATTTCCCGCCATTCGTTGTAGTCGTTGTTTTTATCAAATTGTTTAATTTTGAGTAAAAAATTAAAATAGTAAATAGTATTTCAATCGTTAAAAATCTTCGTGAGACATTGAAACCTATGTATTTAAAGGAACTTTATTTTACAAAAAAAAAAAAAGAATGGCTTATGATATATTTATAGCGTTCCGGTTCGTACAATTTTTCACTGGTCTTGAGCATTTTTTTAAAGAAGATGTTCGAGATATTTGGCTATCAACGTTCAAACTTTAACATCGATTACTTTAATGATGAAATCTGCAATGAACCCAAAACCGTCGTCTGTGAGTCTTGAGAGCTATTTTTCACGTATGTAGGTATGTACATGAAAATTATATCTGCAGCGACAGTGGTGAAACGGCGTTTAGGCCGCAATTGTTTAAAACCCTCACTCGGCAATATAAATATTTAAGACTCGTCCTCTACAAAGTACATTTGTACGGATGGCCCGGATGACCGCATGTGATAGTTTTTATTTTTTGTGTTTTTTACTACAGCATCGCGTACAACACGTTCGCCGGAAGGGACGAATTTCGATATTGTATATATATATATATATAATAGTGATAATAATACCGACCGTTCGACAGAGGGACCATATTACGCGGTATCCCTGAGGACCGCGGACAGGAGATCTTTCTACGGAATGAATTTGAATGTATTCCACGTTGTCGCACGTACCTGCACGCGGGACTCGAGTTTTATATCCATATTGCAAACGAGGTCCGTCGAGGGTGGGGCACATAAAGTGAATTCGGAATAGACGTCAGAGTAGCCAATGTTAATAATACATTTTGGGGAACGCACGCTCGACCGTTGCATATAATACGACCGGTACGTGTGCGTTTAACGTGTACCTATTCGGGTATAATAAATTCGAATTAAATTTTGGAAAGGTTAAGTGATATAGTGACCGCGTGTAGACGGAAACGGTACGGGGTGTACCTACCGGTGGGCACGGGTATGTCTCGTAATGGAGATGCATTTTATTTCGTGTTGGGACCATTTAACACGACGACTGCCCGTCGTACGAGAGAGGACATAGGCCAGACGGTAGCGGATCGGTCGTTTGGGCGCATGTATACGCTGTACAAACAGTGCTTTTAATTCATTAGTCTGCTGTGTTTCCATTATTATTATCGGACACAGTGTATGTACTATGTGTATTTGTGGAAGCAGAAAAAAAACTTCATGCGTTTGTATTTTGCCCTCCACAGTATTCGCTGTACGCTTTAGCCGTTTTAATCACGCGGTCCAGTAGATCGGTCCGCCGTCGTCTCCTCGTACAATATATAGCGTTTTGTGCTCGTTTTCCCCGGGAACAATATAATATAGGAAACCGCCACTGGACTTTACTGCGAAAAATAACGACCCGCCCTGAGGTACACGAAAACCGAACGGTTTTCGAAAACTCGTCGAAAATTTTGGTCGCCCGCGTAGTTCAGCCGTCTTTTTTATATTATCACGATATTGTGTATAGTGTGTGTGTGTGTGTGTGTTTTTTTTATTTATTTTTTATATATATATACACGTTTTTCAACGTTTTATATTGTGTAGATGTACACAGGAAAGCAAGTACAGAAACCAAACTATAAAAAAATAATTATAAATTATTTTTCAAACTTCCCATTTCAGGAATTAAAAGTTTGTAATTACCATAATACAGATAATCTAACATACTCTAATATGAGGTGGCATAATAATATACAAAACATTGCAATGCGATTAAGGACAATTATGTTTAGACTATAGGTATAAACAAAATTAATCAATATCATGAGAATTGTATACTTGTCTCAATATCAATCAATATGCCAATATGTGATAATTGGATGGGGAGCTACTAATGATAATATACTTAACCCATTAATCTTAAAATAAAATAAAGCCATTCGTATCTGCCTTAATAAAAAAAGCTGATTTTTCCAAAGAAAATTATAAAGAACTCGGTGTTCTACCTGTAAGTCTTTTGTATACAAAATTTGCTATTTTTTATATTTTAAAAAACTTCCATCATATAATAATGTAGGTATTTAATAAACGTAAAGCATTAACCTATGATATAAAAATAAATTATTAAAAAAAAAGTCAGAATTGTATATTGATTATATTATTGTTATTAAATCGTTCAATTCTCTATGTATGTAGCTTCAATAGTAGACAAAATGAGAGAGAATAGATTAATATGGCTCGGGTATGTATTAAGGAGGGAAGAGACTGAGGCGGTAAGATTAGTAAGGGAAATGCATGTTGTTGGTTAGAGGGGGAGAGGAAAACCGAAAAAGAGATGGGGGGATGTGATGGTGAGTGATATGAGGAAGGTGGGAGTAAGTGAAGAAGATGCGGGAGATAGAGTTAAGTGGAAGTGTAGGACCAGGTTGGCCGACCCAAAATAGTTGGGAAAGAAGGTGAAGGAGAAGAAAATGTTTTATTTTATTAATTATGTATTTTTTATTCAATCATCTAACGAGGGTATTTATTACCATCGTTACTCTGAAGTCTCGGCTATTTAATGACAATGACACGGTACGTATTTAATCTTATCATATTTTTAAATAAAACTACCAAAAATGTTGAAAAGAAACGACTATGAAATTGTTGTTGAATTTAAAAGAAGTTTTTTACGATATAAATATATATAATATCTTGTATCAAATCAACGTGGATTATTTGAAATCAAAAATTTAAAGAAAATATTGGTGTATAAATATATTTATAAAAAACAATATTTTTTTTTTTTTTTGCATATTCAACATTTTTGTTTACATATTTTAGATTTTATTTGTGCATATTTTGTCCATTTTAGCTTTTACAACTTTCGAGCCCTAATAATATTTAATAGTATTTAAGAAATAACATAAAAATAAATAAAATGTTTTTACAAGTCAAATAATTATAAGTTTAATTTCAATATTAATTGAGTTTACATTAGTTTACAAGTTCGCTGAATTTTTTTTTATATTAACTTATAAGTTTTAACGTAACACGAATGACTTATAATTTTACTTTCTTAAAAATTCGATATAGTATTGAAATGTATGAATGTAAAACAAAATAAATAAAAACTGTTAATTTAAAATTATATTTCTCCATAAATAATAATAAGTATCATTATAAGTTTGTAACCAATTATTTTTGAATAATCCTTGATACAATCAAAGAATTTGAATCAATTTTAAATTGTTATTTAAACAGAATATTGTTACCTATTTATTAGTCACAAAAAAATTATTAATTCACAAAAATCGGTTTATACAAAATTACAACCAAAAATCGAAAGTATTGTTTTCAGTGTTTTCGAATACTTTTACGGAAAGAATTGTGTTCTGAATGGGTATCACACTCGACAACCGTCACCACCATGGTCTTTTCAATTTTATTTGGCATTTGTAGCTGCTGATAAGACTTGCACCTGAAACAACGTTTGATAATGGCAAAAAATGTTTCCACAATCTTTTTTTTGTGTGAAGTTTTCTTGTGTTTCGAACAATGTCTTATTTCTGACACTGAGTATTCGACTTTGTATTTGACTAGATCACAGGCAGAATTTTTTGAAGGATTTCGAAATGAAGCCTTTTTTGAATTAATCATTTTTTATTTTGTTTTCAACTTTTCGTTCAGTTTGATTCAATTGTTTATTTGTGTGTCCAAGTAACTATTCATAGTTGTCGTTTCTATTCGTCTATATTGTAATGCAATATAAAGAAGATGGAATATAAATTTTAGAGATTCAAGTCCTTTTTGATGATGTTTTTGAATTTTTTTTCCGGAATAGTATAGTTGTGTAATATATACTGGCAATCACTGTAAACAGTATAATACTAGGTCCAGCCAATCTGACAAGTCAATATAATACTCAACATCAATTTTTTGATAATTCAAAAATACCCTTGTCCGTAAACAACAATAAAATGTTTTTTAATCATATATCGTATTATATGTTATACAGTCTGTGACTATATTAATTTTTTAAATTTAAATAATATTTATTGTCATTACCAGCAAATATATAATATCAGTTACAAATATATCATGTTACAGATGAGTTCAGAGTGTTTGCAATTATAAATAACTCAAAATAATTTTTGAATACTTTGTATAAAATTTTTTTCCCAGTTATTATATATTTTTTGAACCAACAATCAAAACGATTATGAGTTGTAGAATAATTATGAGTTATCGCTGTTTAGTATTTAGCAGAAAACAATATTGCCGTTAGAAAGTCAACTACGCCTGAATTGAGGCGCTCAAAAATAACTCCAAAATACCTACATACGGCCAGAATGAATTATGGAAAAAACAAATCAAGAACAAAAAAATCGTCAAAATAGAAGAAAATTCATATTAGAAGTAGTCCATCGATTAATGATCATCGTTTATGTGATCCATTGTATATAATATAGGTATATTAACTATAATCCAAAAAACACAAATAAAATATAAAATGATAAATCTTTGGTTATTTTTTTACCACGTCACAATAATAATCAATCTACACTTTTCTTATTCTTCTACATTTTTATCATTAAAATCAAAATGATTAATATTTCGTAGTATCACCAGTTATTCACGATGTCCTCAAACTGGTAAGACAGTCAGTGTGGAAATGAAGTCTAGGAATTCTGTAATGTGCAGTGTCAACGCATGAACTATAAACCAACAATTTTTACCAATCCCGTAAAAATCTGAACGATGAATCCAACTTACTGAAAAAATATTTGGGATCGTTAACAACTTGACGAAACAGATAACGAGCTATGTGTTGTCATCTTTAAGTGAATTGTTTTACAATGTTTCTCGATTATCTTATATCCAATTTGAGTTTAATTTACAAGCATTTCATTTTTAGACCTACATTATTTACTAAATTATCTACATACTAAAAACATTTTGAATGTTTTGTTAAACATATTATTTATATAGCATATAACAAATTCGTTGCTAAGTAATAAAAATATAAAATAAACATTATTGAACGCTAATTAAAAAATCGTATTAAATATAATTTAATATTTAAATAATGTAAACCTTTAATAAAACTTTAAATTTTAAATAATATAATATTATAATATGTATTTATAGGGTATTTATAATAATCAATGATATTATTGTCTTTTAAAATGTTTATGTACAGTGGAACAATATTGGAAACATTTGACAACTCAATAATTGATAATTAATAAATGAACATATTTTTTTTTTCGATTTTCTAATATTTTTATCAATTATTTACAGTTTCTAATAATCTACTAACGCTAAGCATAAATATTTAATGGGTCGACAAATCTGTTAGTTAAATCCATTTTTATGTAAATAAAAATGTACCTATAATAGTTTTTATAAAATTATCTATTTGAAAAAAACCAAGAATATTTTCTAATAACTATAGATTTCTTAAAATTAAAAATATAACTACACTTAACTAATTACACTAATACTAATACTATAATAATTTCAACGTTAATGATAATTTCTATTTCCTCGAATTTAATTTTGAGAACTAAATTTCTTAAATTTTCATTTCAATACTAAAAATGTATTTTACCATGAAATATATCCTCTTATTTTCAAAAACTAATCCGATGTAGAACCTATTACCGTAATAGTTAACTGTAAGAATTACCAAAATATGTACCAAAAAACATCATACCTATCATGTCCTATATTAATATAAGATTTTGAAAATAAGATCCAAATTAAACAAAAAATACATTCCGATCCCTAATGGCCTAGTATTTGATGCAACTGAACAATAGTCAAAAGCAGAGTGAGCAAACCCACATAAATCTATATAAACTAACTGTACATAATCCTGATTTCTTGTCTTTATGACGTGTATTTGATGGCCAGATCAATGGTAGTAATATGCTCAATTTAATACTAGACCATAAAGTATGTGGTGACTACTTCTTTGTATGGTTGAGGGTTTTATGTTTTATTTATTTATATATGCATTCTGGGCGCCAACATTACTTTTTGGCTAATGGAACCTTAGGTACATTTTATTAATTATCCATCATTGGATTACAGTAAGTATCTAAACATAGCATTTTGGAGTGTATGATATATACGATTGATTAATTTTTAATTATTATCAGATTTACAGTATTATAGGCTATAATTCACTCGTTTACAAATTTGCATGGATATAATTCCTTATTTATACTATTTATATTATACAGTTATTGTAATAATTATTAAGATAATTTATAATATTTACATAATAATGCGAATTACAATCTTAAGGTTAGGACTATATTGAAAAATCTTTTGTCAACCAATTTCTCTTTACATATACATTTTACTTTAATTATTTTTATTATGATCTCTATACCTTGTATTATTTTGACATTTATTGTGTTTAGTAGTTACGTTGTTCAATTTTTCCGTGCATGGTGGTTTTTGTCGACATCTCCAAGTCGATATACATTTACTAACAGAGTGATGATATGTGCTTACACATTGGGTCGCTACTCCGTGTTTTTTAGGATATACAAGTTTTTACATATTATCATAACTTTTCGCCAAAAATTTGTTTTTATTGTTTTAAGTATTATATATTATAATCTAATTTAACTAATACAGAATTTGTTAAAAAAAAAAATCATTTTTTTATTTTAGCGACAAAAACCGTCTTGCGGAACACAAACTACTAAAAATCATCATCATAAACTTACATTTTAAATTAGACAATTAATGCTGTTAAGCGTCATAATTATATTCCTATACGTGTGGACAAATTTCGTTAGCGAAAATTTGTTCGCACTTATCACAATGTATGATATTATCAATATTCACTGCAAGTATTTCATTGTTTAACTAGCGATGACGTATCCGGATAACTAATCGATCTGGGTAAATAAACATGTTATAATCTGATATTTCATAAATCCAGATTAATGGATTAAACTCGGTGGATACGACTTGACATTATTAAACATTTTAAATAAATGAAATATACAAAACTATCAACTGATTTATAGACCTATGAGATAAGTGAGAGATATCATCGTAAAAAAATTGGTTAACTTATAGCTCGATTAATTTGTCAGATACCTACGTAAAAACGGAAAAAACATGATTTCCTCGAAAATAATTATGATTATTTCCTCCTAAATTGGATATTTGCAGGAGACCCTAAAGACTTGAAATTTGCAAAATTGTATATACCTAATAATTTCTACGTTAATTTTTACTAAAATTTGGATTATTAAAAGCTATTATAGATGATAATAATATAACAATATACCTATGGCATAAAAGTGGTAATTTTATGTTTTAAGACCTGATAATTAAATATAAGATTAGTCGTATATTACCTACTCTAACAATGTACATATGAAAAATCTTGAACATCGATGGTGGAAAACGTTTATAATTATTTTAAATGTATTCGGTGTAAAATGACGATCAAATGGATGTCGGTTTATTTATTTATTGTTTAATGTATTACAGAATTCGAAACCCGAAATTCAAATTATATATATATATATATTAATCCGCATTACAGATTGGTCAAATTAATGCGCTTGTACTGTATACGACATTAAAAAAAAAAAAAAAAAAAAAAACCGAAGATTCAGTGTTGAAATTATATGAAGTATGTTGGTCATGTCGAAACCAAGTGAATAAAGTACTCCGCTTTTAAATAGTACCTACGAAATCAATGTGTGGGGCCAAAGGACAATGAAGGCGTATAAACAATTGGTTTATGTGCCTATCCTTTGTAGTATACACGGCGTATAATATAGGCTCGTAAACTGTAGTTATGGGTATTTATACAGTGTGTGCGCGTAGGATATGATACGTGTTTTGTGGTCGGTGTTGAATGGTCGTTTGGGTGGGGGGAGGGTTGGGGAACGGGGCATGGAAGAAAGGACTTAGATTAGGGTTAGTCCGGCAGATGGCGGGCGGGTGGGGAAATGGGAAAACCGAGGAGGGGTGTTTGGTGGGATGAATGATGACCGAGTCTAGGGTGGAGGATAAGGGATGGAATGGAAACAGAGAGAGAGAGAGAGAGGGATGGAAAGAGATTGAAAGCGTGCGCGTTTATATATGTGGTAACGCGTTTCGCGTGGAAAACTATCGTGTGAACGAGTCAGCTGCAAAGGTCATCTATCGCCTATCTTGACACGCCGGGATTACTGAATCTCCACTGCCGCCACTGCCGCCACTGTCTCGTCCTCTATATACGCTTGTAAATATATATATATATATATATATATATGTGTGTATGTGTGCGTGTATTTGTTTGTGTGTGTATTAACGCGGCATGGCGAAAAATCCCATTGTTATTGCGCTTTTGCTCGGCACATATATATATTACGGTCGTGATCTCTGCAAAACCGGCTGGCCCCGACGTGTTCGTCGAGTATATATAATATACGCGTTGAAAGCAAAAAAAAAAAAAAATGTATATATACAAAAATACCAAAAAAAAAAGTAGAAAATGGGGACGGGTGGCGGGGAAAAAAACCAAAAGAAAAAACCCCCGAGAACGAAAATCCCCGAAACGTTCTACGCACCCCCTTCCTTCTACCGCCGCCATCACCACGCACCCTTACGAGTGGTACGCGTTTTCGCGCCAAGTCTCTGTCGAAATCCGCACGTAAACACAAATTCGCGTATATAGTACTACACGTACACCGTAGATTTGGTATCGGCTAGTGGTCGTGTACAAATGGGCTGACGCGGACAAAACTGAATACGGTCCCTTACAGAAAATCGAGTTATTGGAAAAAAAAAAAAAAAAAAAAACAAAGAGACGTTTAAGGTAAATTGAAAAATATATCCATTTTAGAAGACGACGCCCGAAATCGTGTTTCTTGACACGAGTGTACAGAACCAAATTTTAGAAAAATAAGTAATATAATATTGAATTTTGTTGTACTTGCATTTAATTTAATGAGGGGTCCTTTTGGATTTTTATATTGCGACATCGCGGCAAACATTTTAGTTATATTCACCGTCATTATATTATTATTATTATTATTATTATGTAACTCGACATAATACTCGAAATTATCATCACAATATGGTACACTTGGCACAAAACAACAATGACGTTCTCCACAATGACGGTCATTGTCCACCATCGTGGTAGAATAATGACTACATTTAGGGTTCGGATGTTTATGATTTTGCGTGTTTTTCTGACACTGACTGTATATAGTTGATATTTTTGTGACAGTTTCGAAAATATGATCTCCCTCGTTCGTTTCGTATAGTAGGTATATGTACGAGAGGTAATGTTACGATCAAAATATCCGACAAAAATCAAGGTAAATTCCACACCAAGTTTTGAAGAAATATTCACTGACAAATTTGGTCAGAAATAATAGTCATTTTTAGAAGCTTTACGTAAGAGGACGTCAGCGTGGCCATTTTTAAAGAATTCTAAATAAACGATTATTAGACAATTTTAAGAAAAATGAAAATCCAACAATTTAAAAATGCTATATGCATTTTTAAAGTACTAATAATTAGTTCAATTACTATATCATATTTTATTATGGTTGATTTTTATGAATTAATATAATTTTATTGAAAATGTTACTTTTGAATTTCTTATCTATAACAACTTACAAATATCTTAGAAAAATAAAATGAAAAACAAATGATAAAAAACAAAATGATCTAATGCCCTGTGGAGCCGTTTTTCGATATGTGTATTTAAACATGTTTTATGAGTTGTTATAAACTTAACATTTTAAATTTTTTTTTAATAACTATAACTCTTAAAAAATTTTAATATCGTAAAAATGCTTAGGTAAAGTGCTAGATAATGTTGTTATCTATAATTTGTTTTTCGTTTTATATTTTTAATATGTATGTAAGTTGTTAAAAATGAGAAATGCTAACATAAGTTTTTCATTGAAAATTGTTTGCGCTGACATCCATTTAAACATTAATGTGGAAATGATGGGTTGCCAAACAAAATTCTAACGACAAAAAGTCGAAAATACATAATATATGTAGTGCAGTCGTTTTATAGTTGTTTTTACTAAATAGGTATATTACATACGAAATGAATTAATATCTAAATAATATATATATATATATATATTACACAGATATTAAATTTATATTTCGTGGGTTAAAAAAAATCGTTTTAAACATATTTTTCATCCAACTAGAAATATAGCCTGGTCAAACAACTTCAAGTAGCACTCCAACTTTTTCCGTACGATTCCAAACATATCCTTTTTTGCAACTTTTATTTAGACACCTTTATGGAGCGATTCTTTAGAACGCATTTGAAGATTTTTTAGGAATTTTAATTAGGTAAAAAAAAAAATCAAACAAATTAAAAATATTTAAATATATTTAAAAGTAAACCTGTATCAGTACCATTTTTTATTGTTGTGTTAAAAAAATATTTATTAAAATAATTTGTTTATGCAATTCAAATTCCGTGTAACGTTGAAAGAACATAGAATGAAAATTATACTACCGTTTGGAAGATGAAAAGAAGAATATTATTCAATTAATATTTTAATAATTTTTTTGTTGAAAGCAGATTTAAAAAAAATCAAATCAATAAATAAAAATATAGCATAACAAAATTGCGTATTTGTAAAATATTCAATTTTATGAATTATACAAATTAGAACATTATTTTGAAAATCTAATCCCAACAAAACATCGAAAAAATTGTCACCTTATAAACCGTGTATAATTTATGTCTTAATATTTAGTGTAGACTTATCGTGAATTTGAATTTCGAAAGTAGGTACTGTTTCACTACGAAAATTTATTAATTTTAAAGTCCTCTTAAAATTAATTGAATAATAATCCCATGATAGTACTACTTTTTATCATCATGTAATCGCGATATTTGTTAAAAAAATGTCGAATAAACAATACTTAATTAGTGTAAAAATAAAAATAGGTGGCAGTTGATTACGAAAAAAATCCAAAATTTTTAGTGTTATAGTTTACCTATAGTGCAGGACTCATTTTTTTTGGATTTATTTTTGCCGTAATTGTTTTCGTCAGAATTTTACATAGACCCCAGGAACAATATACCACACAAGTCCAATTTATTTGAGCAATTATTCGAGTATTAATCACCACCGGAATACTATTTACAATCAGCTTTTTGTCACTGTTATATGAAAAGTATCTCTTTTTGTAAACAATTAATAAAATAATTAATTAACAGAATGTTCTGATAGGGCAGTCGTTAAACTTATAGGGGAGTTTACTAAATTAACATTAGGGGTTGTGTATAAACAATTCCCGAGCGTCAACCGCAGTTTTTTCGTTTTTAAGAGAAAGGGCAACGGTGTGTAATTATTGTCATTATGAGAGTGTATGTTGTATTATGCGAACAGAAAAGGATCAGTACCTATTCGGTCGAGTGGTTTTATTATCATCCTTATTATAATGTCCTTACGAGGACGCCCGTCTGGAACGGTTTCCCAGTGCTTCAACAGTATACATCGCTTCGTCTCCATTTCATTTCTTTAAATCCGTTTTTCTTTTCCACACAAGTCACAAAATACGCATTCCTTTTGCGTATTTCATAGACTGCGGTTTTGTATGAAAATAATTCTAAAAACTGTTCATTTTCTCGTCACATATACATAAAAACTGTATATAAAATCAATCTATAGATATATATTGATGTATAAGATGATATTCTCGATTCTTACTGAAAATTAAATATACCGCATAGTCGGGAAAATCTACAAAATAAATTGTGAAAAATCGTAAAAAAATAACAATCATCACATTTTTATGATGATAATCATACGATTTTGAAAATATTTAAAATAAAAATAAATTAAATATGCCTAATGTATATTATGCTGAAATATTGTATTATATTTATTTAAAAATTGAGATAGGAGTAGCCTGTAACTCTCTTATTAACTGCTCCTGGCGTACTATAACGTTCCTTTATCTAAAATGAATTATAAACCAGTTATCATCTTAAACCCTAAAAAAAAAGTTTATAACATCTCCATTGCCGTAGTTAAGATAGAAATTTAAAATTATTATTTTTAATGATGGTTTCTAAGCAGTCACTCTGCATAACATCATATTATCAGATTTATACCTATTATCATTAATTATTAGAATTGTTTTTATTTATTTTATGTAAAATTTGATTGCATATTAGTATATGTAAATGTTTACCTATTATGAATATTATGCGTACAAACTTTATATGTATTTTTATGTTAATATTTATAAAATTCTATGTTTGGGAATCTTTTATCACGGAATTTAAAAACTTAAATATCTCAGGCTATAATATTTATTTTTCTTGATTATACGTATATGTATGATTCAAGTCTACCACATAATTTATATATATTGTATTATTTTGGTATAAAAAAATAAAATAAAATGTCAAATTACTCAGCTGAGATCTCAGGAAAAACAATTAAACAGTCAAAGGGTTAAGTAAGTTGAAACTCGAAGTATAGAAATTTATATTTATATCAAGCTTAATAAAGATGAAATTACATTTAAAGGATTTTTGTCTCGTCTGTTAGAGATGATTTTTAAAAACCATATCGTATTAAGATTTAAAAAGTAAATTTTTACTTTCACAATAGGTACTCAATAATAAAAAAACTTTGAAAAAAGCCTCGGACAAAACATGTTTGGAAACAAAGTACTATCATTCACGAAGTTGATATTTTGAAATACACTTTTTCGAAAATGAATCATTTATGAACTCTGGCAAAAACCAATAGAATACAAAATATGCTTCAAAGTGGTATTCGGAATTCATAATTATACTGTGTTGTCGTTTTATATAAATTTGAGGCAAAAATATATACCTAATATAATACCATGTCAACAAGAAACTTGGATAGTGGCTCGAACCTTGTCTAGTGAAATACCCCCAAGGTAATCGATATTTTTATCAGTGAATTATATATATTTTATTAATTTCTATTACAACATATTATGCTTTTTAACTGAGTTTTAAATATAGTTTATGACGATTGTATCGTATATGATATCAATGAATTAATGTCCAATTAATGAAAATCATAATGCATTTTATTAAATTTATCTTATGCCTTTTTTATAATATGTAGAATATAATAGAATAGAATAGACAATCAGTATTTCTCATTAAGAATGTTTCTCTAATTTTTCGGAACATAATTAATGTAACATATTATTATAACACTATTATTATTATTTATTATTATTATAACTGAACATTATTTATTAATATTAAAATAGAGAGAAGTTCCAAATAAGATCTATCGAGTTCTATGAAAAAATGTAATAAATATGTTTGAAGTTATTCGAAAAAATCCAGATATATCTGTGCTCCTTTATATCATAATACAACTAAAACGACACAAATATAGAGGGAAAACATAAAAGTTCCTTATCTTTAAAGTCGGTAAAATCATAGAAATAAAATAATGGTCAACACGCTCACATACCTAAAGAATGGTGTAAAATTACAATGTTTACCTATACCATTCTGTGCCAAAATGAAGATATTTCTAATTCAAAGTTGGGCTTAATTGTTGGAGTTTGTATATTTAAAAAAAAAAATGTTTTAAGATCAAAACTGACGTGCCGCATAATAATACGCTGTTGTGACATTTAGTACAATGTGATGGTTATTTTACCTAATGTCACAGTTCGGTGCCGAATTTTCACCGGCTCTTTCGGATTTTTCGACTAGGTACTCGAGCTACGATCATCATTCTTGACTTTCAAATCTGCGAGTCTTTTTATTTTTTTGTTTGTCGTATTCTTTGGTACAATCAGTATGGTGTGAAACAATGTTCACTGTATCCATTAGGTTCACGTGTAGTTAATAATTTAAAAAAATTAAAATCCTAGGTCCGTCCCTATAGACCCCGTAATGCCAACTATCATCGGTCTATATATATATAAAATATTTTTTATAAAATCTCTTTGATACACCCTGTACATAAATTATATATACGTCGTAAACATGAAACAAATATATTCGCGGAATAATAAGTGTACGAGACCGTATACGCGTATATGTATAACTGTCGGCGCCCAACTCTTTGCTATGCAAATGTCTGGAATGAAAAAGCCCGTTGGCCAAATAAAAGTCTGTAATCTGTTGAATCGTTTTAAGCTTCCGGGCCTAGACCGACGAAAATCTCCAACCCCTTTATTCGGCAATGGTAGACTGGCAAGAGATAAGGGGAGGGAGCGGATTTGCACCCACGCACACATATATACACATTATGTATATACTTTGCACCCAATTTCGTTCGACATCAAAGCGTGTAACAATTTCTTCCCATCATTTCGTCCTCGTGTACACGTTTAGTGGGAATAAGAAATTGACTATCAAAGGTTCAAAAATATTATTATACCGGAAAACCCTTCTTTTTTCCCCTCCGTTAGACTTTTAAAACATTCTCCGCGATCGATTTAGTATCTAATCAGTGACGCGGGCTATAAAGGCTATAAACATGACGTATATATATATATATATATGATCATATTATATACGTGCGCTATGACCGCATCGATATTTAATATATTATTATCTCGGAGTGAAACGACATAATATAATAACACTTAAGATAACATATTCGAGTATTTTTATTTTATTTTATTTTTTTAAAGGTACCTTATCAACGATACCATTATTGTAAAACAAAAGCAAAAAAACGAATATCTCATTTTATACCCATAATATATACACTAAAACCGTATTTCGAAACTTCGCAGGAATATTTTCATATAGTATTAGATACTTTTTTTACTATCGTATTTTTAAGTCCATATTTTTTTATCAGAGTTTCATTCTTGTTCAATTTTATTGCGCCAGCTCATCATAATTTCAAATCATTTTCAAACGAAGTCAATAAATATATATATAACAAAAATCCGTCTAGATATAGGTAGTGGAAGTTTGTATGACGTTCATTCGGAGAATAGTATAATATTATTATTTAAGATTTGAAAGCAAATATAAAGCATTACGTTCAAAAAATAGTTCTGAGAAAAGTTTGGTTTCTATTTTCGGTATAATACTATTTTCCGATTTAAAATAATATTCTGTTAGTTCTTTTGGTATTTTCCCTCAACGCTTATTAAAACTACTAGGAATATCGATAAATTGCGATATATTATCATATGCAGTGCATATAATAGTGCATATTTTAAGGAATTTTCATTAGACAATAATAATTATAACAATAATTGCACTTATAGATACTATAACCATAAATGAATTAACACGGATGATATGAATCACATATAAGAGTTATAAAATTTGGTTCCTTTTTTTGTAATAAAAAAAGTATAGTAGAAATAACAAAATTCAAATTTGAGGAAATGGTGTTTTTACAGTTTTAAGTTTTTTTTTTTTTAGTCTTGTGCATTAAAATCTATTGGGAAAATTAAAAGATGACTTTTTTAAAGTACCAAGTAGATACAATTTTCTACCAGAAAATATATTACCACCTAACGGTTAGAATCCCATTATTAATTACACATTTGCTACCTGGGGTAAGTTTTCTGGTTTATAAAAGTTTATAAAATAAATAAGTTCTATATAACACCATTCGCTCAGAATCTAAAATATTATTTACAAGATTAAAAAACAATAAAATTAAATGTTCACCAAAAAAAATTTTACCAATATATGAGCTATAACTAAAACTTTCTAAAAAAGAAAACTTTCCCGTGCTTTCTTAAAAAATTTCAAATTTGTGATTTATAACAAGTGTATATTAATACGAAAACATTATAATTTTAAATCGGTTATTTAAGTATGATATGCAATTTTATAAATAATAAATATTTATTTTTCATTTATAACCTAATATTTCAAAAGTTTTGATTTTGAAATAGTTGTTCTTGTAAATTTTACGAAAACTATTTATATTGGTACTAATATATTTAACCTTTTACAGCCCTTTGATTACTTTTGAAATTGTAATTAGTAACTATTTTTCTAAATAAGTGTGCTGGTCTTTTTTCATTAACAATTTTGTCAAAAATGTATTTATTTTACTTTGTCCAAATATAAATTATATTAGACAGGAATATCGAATTTTATTATTTATTTTTAATCTTTTAAATTAAATTACAAATAAACACATACGAGTATATGACGTAAATAATATGTGATAAACTGATAACAAAATATTAATAAATCGATATTTATTCATATGTGTTCATATAGTTTTTATTCATTATAAGTTGACCGTCCATTCAAAATATTAACTTTTTTTTTTTTTGGTGTAGTGGGGTGAATGAGATTTTATATAATATATATTTTTCTTTTTGAGATTTTCTGTTTATATTGAGTTGAGTTGGGTGAAACTTTAAATTTAGCCATCAACAAGCAACTTTTGTGTAAATCTCTAGCTATTGCTAACAGAGCATCATAATTCTTCATAATTATTATTGCCATCTTCGTCATTGTCAGTAATCAACATATTTCTAAAAGTGAGTGTCGTTTAAATTGTTTCTCATCAACGTTTTTATAACTTGAATTAATTCATCATTTGATATGTATACATTGTTAGCTATATCAAACACAATTCGCATTGTTTGTCCTCCTAAACACTGAATTGAGAAACTCGTTAGATAAATTCTTTAAATCTACTTCAACTTTCGCATTATCATCAAATTTATCTACAAATATATATTTTTGCACAAGTGGATTTTGTGGAACCCCAGGTCGTGATAGAAACTTGACCAAGTCTAATATTTCAGAGTTCTTCAAGTCGAGTTTACAGACATTATACATTTATACCTACTATTTAAGTTTGAAATATTGAAGCATTGAATTTTGAGTACAATTGCATTGTCAGTGAGATTTTGTTTCCCATTTTTAATGAATATTGTAAATAATTAAAAAAAATAACTAACGGTGGCGTAGTTTGAAAATTAATTTATAATTTTATGTGTACAAAATTTACTTCAACATTTAATCTATAATAATATACGACGAGAAATAATGTTAACATTATAAATATTTTTTATTTGTAATTTATCGATATTTTTTAACTACTTACATGTTTAGTTAACCATTAAGTATATATTTTTAATATTGGTATTATGGATTTAATTACCTAATAATAATTAATTCGTTATTTTAACAATTTGTTTGTTGTTAACAGCACAACCATTTTCCGTTCTGCAGACCGGTTATACTGCATGGTGATTCTTTAATCACACTCTCCTAACTTTCCCTGTGAATGTTCACCGTTTTAAAATGTTTGTATTTTATAAACTTGAGATACCTACTTATTTCACTACATTTTCATAAACAGTTAAAATGTATTTTTATCTTTTGTCCTTGTTATTTTTTTAGATTATATATTTTTCTTAAATGGTAATTTAATATTCCTATGTAGAATATATTTCCAAAAATGTTGATGTTTCAATATGGAATATTAAACAAACAGTTTATTATATATTTATAGACATTTATTTATAGGTTTGTGGAGGAATGGGTAAAACGTTTTGTGTTACCCTGAAGTACTCTGTTTTTCTAAACTTTAAATATCTACTAATAAATAAATAACTATTAGTTCAATATTCGATATTGATACATCGACATTCTCAAAAAAATATTCCACAGCAGAATATCAAGTCAAAAATATTGGTTATTTATTGAGAAAATTATAACACCTACAAAAATAAAAAAATATTCTAAAATTTTTTTTTTTAAATATAGTAACATATGTAAATAGTTACCTATCTCAAGTTTATAATAAACAAAAATCAAAAATCAAAATATTTATGAAGAGAATTAGGCGAACACGATATATGAATCACCCTGTATAGACTGTGCGTTGTGAAATTATGTCACTTTTTGTCAAATATATTTTATTGGGGGAAAGTATACCAAGAGGTATAACTGTATGTATATACACGCTATATAGATAATCTAATTTTAAAATGGAATGAAGTATTTATTGGCAAAATTTGAACTGGGTGAGAGGTCGATCTTTATTAAGTTAATAAACGTCAAAAAGAGAACATACGCCTTTCTCGTCGTTTCATTTAATGCATTCTAAACGAGCACGACCGATTAAGCATTTGTCATTGATCTCATTTTTATAGTGATAATGCATTTATTTCAGAAAAGCCAAAATTTACAATTCAAACACGTCCACATAATTTTTAACCCCAACTTTGAAGATGTCATGTCAAATACTTGAAAATAAAACAGACGGACGATGGGAATAAACCGTGAGAATTAATTAGCACTGGACTTGATAATGTCTCGATAAATCAAAGAAGTTAAGAACTCGAAAAATGAATGAACAATTGTTTAAAAATATATTTATGCATAATTTGTTATATGTAATAGATAGGTAGGTATTGTTCATTTCGATCTGAATTTTTATTTTTATTTTGTTAATATGTTAATATTAATTTCGGTTCTTTTCACTATATTTTCTTATTATATATAATACTATTATAGTATATATATTATTATTATGGTATATAATATAATTCAGGTTAAGATGTAAATAAGACATTTTATAATTTTTACAGACAGAATTAAAAAATAATTTATTACGTTAAGTAGTTTGCAATGTTTAGTTTTTACAATTTCTGTGTATCTAAAATATCTAGATATTCGCTTTTTGAATTACTCCTATCACTTTAGTCTTCTTAATAGTTAGCAATTATTTTGGGTTAGGATGAAACAATTTTTTGAATAAAATATTAACTAAACAATAACATTAAATATTTAATATAATAATTAATATAAATTTTAACACATAATGGGATATTTTTATTGTTGATACTGGATATAAATAAATGATAATAATTAAGGGATAGGTATATCGATTGTGAAATATTTCGATGTATACAATTATCAAACAACATTTACCAAAACCGTAGGGTACATTAAACGTACGAGATCGTTTAAATCGAATTTGTCAAACGTGTCAAACCAACATTTAGATCGCAGAATATTATAATTTAACAGTCGAAATATCGACTACACGATAAATTTGTGTCACTTACCATAAAAATAAGAATAAATTATATAAAAGTTGTACACAGAAAAATGAAAGATAAAAATAAACATCATTGTAAGACCAATAGCTCCCATTATGTGGGGAAAAAGTAGATATAGGTAAAAATCATTTTATTTATTTTTTATTAGGAGATATTTGGTCTGAAGAAAAATCAATTGTCCAGTGACTAGTAGGTATTTTCACAAAATTATACTGCAGTACAACTATTAGTACAGTTAATTGAATCAAAATTCCGACAAGTAAAAGAACGTTGAGAATATTATGAGTAAATAATAATATTTATATATATTTTTCATATTTCTATGTAAATTATTTGATTCATGTTAAACGAAAAACAATCGAAACTATGAAATGATTTAATAATTTAGAAATCGATTCTATGACTGTGACCTATCGGTTAATACATTATATGACAGACAATGATAATTATCAAAATTAAAATCTCTTGAACAATAATAAAATAAATTGTATTATTGGGAACGATAAAGTTTAGTAATATTATTTTTCACCCCTCGACAACGCTAGGGTGTGGTCTAGTGGCCTAAGGATGAAAGCATACCCTTGGGATGGGATTGAATTTCACTAGATGGCGCCAATGTATTAGTATATAAGAAACAAACGTTCCAAAATACGTTTTTTATTTATAGTAGAAAAATGAATTGATAAAAACTATGTGGATTTTTTGAAAATATATAATATTGGATAATAATTCTAATATTATGATTTATGTATTCGAAATTTATGTTTTATCTAATAAACCCTTTATTATTATATAAATATCTATATTAAATGTTTTACTAACTATCTTACCTATGGCTAACATTTAATCAACTTTTTATTACCACGTTTTTTTTTTTTTTAATATTAGTATTTAGGGAAATAAACGTAAAATAAAATTTAAATTATTCTATACGATTTAAACTAAAACGATATATTATATTATCGTATTAAAAACAAAAAAAAATATATATATATATATTATTCAAATATCGGTACAAGGAGAAATATGCGGTCATTATCATTTTCATTATGAGTTAATTGAATACCAGTTGACTAAAAATATCCCGAATACCTAATATGCAACCTTAAATTACTCAACTTATTATTTGTCTCTTCAGCCGCTGATTACACAGATTATTCGGGAAGTAAGTGTACTGTAGTATTTTTATACATATCATAAACGATTCCTAAAATTATGAAACATCATGTTTATGTAGCATTGTAAGGATTCTAAATCAGTGCTAGGTATCTCCTGAGCACGTATTAGGGAGGAAAGAGGTGTTTATGCAGATGTGTAACTGATGGCACTCAGATCCCACAACGTGGAGTGCCCATCTAAATTTGTATACCTTGCTTTAAAACACTCAAAAGAAACTGGAGGCAAAACACTTCTGAATTATATTAAAATTCTAGGGAGAGATGATAATAAATCAGTTAGATGGAATAAAGTCGGAATGAATCACAATAAATTGAAGAAAAATCGAGAGTTTCAATCAATTGTATTAAAAAGAGGAACAGAAATGGAAAAAATTCTTTATGTTCATTAACCTATTGCTGACATAATAATCACACAACTTCGTACACACTTTACGAGGAGGGACAATGTTGTAAACAAGTTTATATTTATTTTTCCCAAAAAATTCCTATAATTTTTATACAGAGAACTTCTTCATTCTGCAAATATTACATGTGAACGGCATTCAAATGATTTGGCTTTGTCGTTTGGAAATTATTTAAAAGATAATTATTTCCCAAATCGACTCAAATTAAACGAATTAAAATAATTATCTGACGTAATAATAATATTATTCAAAATAATTGCATATTGCCTAGTGTTCCAGAAATCACCACAGTATTTAAATTATTTCTCACTATACAAGTTACGTCAGGAACAGCAGAACGTTCGTGCTTAAAACTAAAATTAATCAAAAATTATTTAAAAAGCTCTGTGGTACAATTACGTTTATTAAATTTAATTGTACGGTTTATTGAAAATGTCTAAATACCCAGTTTGGATATAACATCACTGGTTGAAGGTTTGCTCAACAAAATGCAAGAAAATCTTAAAAGTTTTAAGAATTTTCATACCACTAATAATATTATATTGTCCGGTAAATGGTATTTTGTAGTTTTGTAATAATATATTAAAGGCAATTAAACAATTTTTTTTAAAAATAATAATACATATTAAAATTAAAATAAATTATACCCTGTAACTTTTTAGTAGCATAAGTAAAACAAGCCAAATAAACTCGACACTTATAGTTAAGGGGCCCATTTTTATTTTTGCAAGAGGGCCCAAATTTTTGCAGTACTCCATTGGCTATTTAACGTTTAGAAACCAAACCGTGTTTTTAACTTCATTCTACAGTAGACGGTGACAGCTGAAATTACACGCGAACCCGTATATTGTAGGTTAAGAGCCAAAGGGACCCCTCTCATTAAATAAACATACGAAACGCTATATCTTCTCTTTGACAAGAAATTTAAAGAATAAATTACAATATATTATGCGTATGTCTATATAGGACCCATTGTAAGATAACGTTTGATATGACTGTCATAATTAGTTTACAATAAATAATGTATTGTGTATATTCAATATACCGTTGTTAATAAAGGCAGACAGTACTGAAGAGACTTGTTATTTAGCATTTAGTAAGTATATAATATTATGATTATACGTAGATCCCGGATGTCTATACGCATTAACATTTTGTATTATCGTTACATGATTAACATTTTCGCATTGGTACTTAAATATTTCTGCATTTTCAATATTACGCATACGGCCAAGAACGGACATCAACCAATGGAGTGCACAGAATTTTAAAATAGGATGAGATATTTTCCCTAAAAAAATGAGAAATCGCTATAAAAAAAAAAAAGACAATTTGTGTACATTTGAAATTTGAGTTCGAATACAATACAATGATCGTTCGTTTGCCGTATTATTCTGCGTTCATAATTGTATGGAATGTATTAAAATTAATTTATAATTAAAGAATTTTATTACGTAAAATATTATATTAAAATAAAATGTAAAACAAATTTTATTTATCTTGAAATCCATAAAAAGCCATGGGAATATGACACCCTCATCTCCCTCCCATGACATAAACTAGTTAATAAGTTAAAGTTAAGTTGGTGTTAACGTATTAAATTAAGACGACAATATTGTATAAATTGTAAACTTATCATTATTATTATGTATTTACAATATCTGTAAATAAGTTATTTACCCGTATGCATAGTCGTTTAAGTGTTACTTAAAACCAATTTAAGTGTCATCTAAGCATAGTTCCGTAAAAATGCGTTGCATAGTTACTTTTAAGGTTGTACTGTTACTTAAGGTTTCCCTAAAAATTAAGTAGTGGATAGACCACACTTAGCGCGCCCGTAAACTCAGATTATAGTTAATAATTTATCA